>PVJN01004476.1:0-90123 GCA_004026805.1 Lasiurus borealis
GAGAGGAGAGGAGAGGAGAGGAAGAGAAGAAAGAGAGAGAGGGAGAAAAGAAGAATAGTGCCTAGAGTGAATTCTCCCCTCCAGTTAGGCGCAAAAGGAGGGCATAGAGTTGTTCATGCCCTTTTTGCAAAAGAAGAGCGAGGCTCGTTATTTTTATACTTTCTAAAGTTGCTCACAGCTTCCCTGTGCCACCTCTGTAGCAGCACCAGACTTGCTTAGATGGCAAACATGTCAGAGGTTTTTAAATCTTTTCAAAAGAGTGCCCCAGGGTTCTCCTTCACAGAGGGGGCTTAACAACAGGCCCCTGAATGTGCTTCCTCAGTGGGAAAGCAGCTCTAGTCACAAGCAGACTGCTTAGTGAGTGGCGAGGTCCTTCTTTAACCATTTCATGTCCTACACGGGGAAAGAAAGGGCCCGTGGTCCAAAAGAGCATAAAAGTCCTGAGGCTAGAGAGGAGGGAGATGACCTTCATGTTCTTCTCTATTTTGAGGATTTGATTTGGAAGAAAGAGGCTTCATCTTCTCTCTGTTTTCCATCTGTAGCCCAGCTGGACTAGGTTTCTAAATTGCGCTTTGCACTCATTCACTGGAAACGTTTTATAGTGGGACCAGTGACCATAGGCCTTGCTGCTCAATACAAACAGAATGACTGGTCAGGAACTTTGCACACCCAGTCTCGAATAATACCCTCAGAATTCATGTTGATAATGGGAAAAATGACATAGAAGACGTATTGTTAAGTGATTTGCTTAAAATAGAGCCGGGATGCTAATAAGGAAAGGGGGTCTGTGCAAACCCGGTGGCTCAGTTTCAGAGCTACTAACCTGTGACTAAACCCAGCGCAAGGATGGGCCATGAGCCTCTTGGAACAACTGCTTCATGGCTATATACAGACTTGAATTCTTTCCAGTGGTTTTCACCTCCCTCATCTGCAAATTGGAACCAACCAATCCCTGTTAACCTAGCAAGGGAGCCTTCATTTGCATTTTGGGAGAATTTCACTTGTTTTTGCCTTAATAAACCTGGCTTTTCTTTGTTCTCTTTAAGTTGCTACCTGAATTTGTGTCTCCAGAGTCAGTTTTCTTTTGCTTTTTGCACAACTAAATGCTTGTTTTGTTCTTTATTACAACCTAAAACCTCTTCTCTCATTAGCAATGTTGAATACATAGCATTGTCTTTATAGTATTTTATAGATAAGGGAGTTGAAGCTCAGAATCTAAATGCAATTGATTTGCCCAAGATTACAAGGCTAATAATAGCATAAAGGGGTTTGAACCCAACTTTCCTACTAGAGGCCTGGTACATGGGGCAAAGGGGAGTGTGTCTTTCAGCCCAGCCTGCACCCTTTCCAATCTGAGACATCCCTCTCACAATCCAGGACTGCTGGCTCCCAACTGCTTGCTGCCTGTCTACCTGATCACCCCCTAAACACTCCCCTGCCAACTTGATCGACGTCTAACTGCTCCCCTACCGGCCTGATTGCCCCTAACTGCTCCCTTGCCTGCCTGGTCACCCCTAACTGCCCGCCCCTGCAGGCCTAGTTCCCCCCAACTCTTCTCTCTCGAAGGCCTGATCACCCCCAACTGGCCTCCCTTTCAGGCCCCTGTTTGCCTGATCACTCACAACTGCCCTTCATGCTAGCCATCTTGCAATGGCCATCTTATGTCCACATGGGGGCGGCTATCTTTGATCAGATGGGGGTGGCCATCTTGTGTGTTGAAGTGATAGTCAATTTGCATATTACCTCTTTATTGGATAGGATAACTTTGTGATTTTCTTAATTTCTCTAAAATATAATTTTTCTTAGAATCTATGATATTGGGAGTCTTCTCAAACATTTATTCAGAGAGATGAAGGCATTTTACTTGCTTAGAAAATAGAAAGATTTAGGAGATTAATGGTTAAGAACTGAGAGAAGAGACATTTTTTGAGCTTCCCAATTCTTCTTTTTTATAATATATTTTTATTGATTTCAGAGAGGAAGGGAGATGAAGAGAGAGATAGAAACCTCAATGATGAGAGGGGGACTTCTGCATGCCCCCTATGGGAGATCAAGCTGCAACCCTGGCATGTGCCCTTGACCCTACTCAAACCCGGGACCCTTCAGTCCGCAGACCAATGCTCTATCCACAGAGCCAAACCAGCCAAGGCAAGCTTCCCAATTCTTAAGAGAATCTTTTATGACTCCTATAGCTTTTATTTATAATGTACCTACCTTTACTACTGCATGTATAGGAGATGGCGGCAGAAATACAATAAATACCAGATTCTTAATATATTTGTTGAATTACCTAGCATGCATAGTTTATTGTATCTTAAATATGTTTTTAATCCATCCATATATGTTCTTCATCAGCTAGAGATGAGCTACATAGAAAAAATAGCTTAATTTTAAACACATCTTTAATTAATAGACTGGATATGGACAATGTTAATATTAATATACAATGTAGTATAATTTTAACCATCATCTGTTCTACCATAATTTACAGTCTGTTTTATTTTATTTGTACAGCACATTATTTGCATAATTCACTAGGTGTTACACTGCTAATTTGATATGATTTGATGGTACTTTTCCAATAATAAATTGCATTCTTGAAAGAAGAAAATATCACCCTAAACTAATAGTTACTTTGGTTAAAATGCAAACTAACTAAATGAATGTAGAAATATTTGAAATTTTTACTCAGCAATAATAATTTTGTACCACCTCAAATTGTTTCCATTGATTTTTCTTATATAAATAGCACTTTAAGAAATCTATTTCAGAATAAACACAGTTGAGTTGATGATAATAGGAAATATTTCTAAGATATCCTATATTCACCAGCTTTTACTGTGAATGTAGGGAAGACTCTATGAATTATACATTATATGTTAAAAGGGAACAAAAATGCAAATTTAATAAGGTTCACTCTATATTTATATCTTTTTATCCAAATTACGGAAGTACGCTGTGACTATATGAATGACAGGAAAAAGCCACACATATGCTTTCATTTGCCAACTATTCAAGAGGTGATATAAAATTTATCTAAGTTTTGTTTTCTTATTTTGGTTCTGTAATCAATATTTATACAATTGTTTTTATTTATTAAAAGTCAGTCTAATAGGCTACACACACACACACACACACACACACACACACAGAGTTTTGAAACTTGCGCTGCTTCGGTTCATAACATTTTCTAGTCAGATTTCTAAACTTCTTGAGCAAAGACTAAATTAAAGAGTGTGAGTACTTAAAGGATTATTTTTGAATTGAATTAATCACATTATCTCTGTCATACATGAATGAGTAACACAAAGGGTCAGCTTTACAATTTAGGGGCTTACTTGTTTGAGAATCTTGATTTCCTAAAACTCCCTTGACAATCTAACAATTTACTGAAAACATGTTAGACTAATTATACTTTCCAACATTCATCTCTACTCACTTTTACTGAAAGTAATTTTATAGTGCTATTAATATAGATCCTTGTATTTGCATAATTTCATTTTTATATCAGTGTTTCAAAATTAGTGATAAACTTCCAGCATGTGTAATCACACATATGCATAAGACTTGTGTAATCATGAGAGAAACTCATCATTAATAATTCATTCAACAGTATCCATTGAGTGCATATAATCTTGTCTAAAAAAAAAGAGTAATATGCAAATTGATCGTATCTCCCCTCCACCACTCCCACAAGCCATGCCCACCAGCCAATCAGAGCGAGTATGCAAATTAACCCAACCAAGATGGCTACAGCCACAGAGAGAGCAGAGGGAGGCTTGGGTTGCCCCTGGTGATAGAGGAAGCCAAGCTTTCTGCAAACCCTGGCCACCCCCGGCTTTCGCTTAAGGCAACAAAGTTTCAATGGCTGTGTGAGCAGAAGGCTTTCCTCTGCTCCAAGATACAAATTTTCAGTTGTAGAAGATAAATAAGTCCCAGATATCAGAGCCTCCACTTGGGTAGCCGGGGTGCATGATCAGCCTGCAAAACACCACAGGCTGCTCATTCAGGTCACCCCATGCCTCAAGGAAACACCCACCCTGATCCAGGACACACTTCAGGGCAAACCAGCTGGCCCCAACCCATGTACCAGGCCTCTATTCTATCTAATAAAAGAGTAATATGCAGATTGATATCACTCCAAAACACAAAATTACTGCTCCCATGTGGTCAAAGATCCTGCCCCCATGTGGACACAAAATGGCCACCACAAAATGGCCAGCATAGGAGGGCAGTTGTGGGCAATCAGGCCAGTAAGAAAAGGCAGTTGGGAAGGACCAGGCTTGCAAAGGAGGGGAGTTGGGGGTGATCAAGCCTGCATGGGAGGGCAGTTAGGGGTGACCAGGCTGGCAGAGGAGGGAAGTTTGGGCAAAAAGGCTGGCAGGGGAATGGTTAGGGGATGATCAGGCTGGCAGACAGAAGTGGTTAGGGGCAATCAAGAAGGCAGGCAGTTGAGTAATTTGAAGCCAGCAGTCCTGGATTGTGCGAGGGCCATCTGATCAGACCAGCAGTGGAGGGATCGGATTGGGCCTAACCAAGCAGTCAGACATCCCTTAAAGGGTCCTAGATTGGAGAGGGAACAGGCTGGACTGAAGGACACTCCCCTCCCCATGCACAAATTTCATGCACTGGGCCTCTTGTGTATATATATTAACAATAGGCAGATGAAAGTTGTAAAGCTAGAAGTTTATATCCCAGTAAAGGAGACAATTAAAGTTGTCAATATAATCTTGGTAGATAAAAGTTATAAGCAATTACAGGTAACTACATGAACAATTGTAGAAACATCTATTTGTTATCTTTATATCCCATGATTCTCCTAAAAGTTGAGGGTAAACCCTATTTCAATAACTGTAATACTTGAAAAAATAAGAACAATAAAGCTGGGAAATTATATCATTAATCCTACCATAACTTTAAAAAAATAAAACATTGTTAAAATAGTTAAAAAAAAACATTTTAAATGAAAAACAATACAAAGTCCATCAGAAAAGACACTACTGTGGTTTTATTCAACAATTCATACTTAGCTCAGTTCCTGTCACCTAGTAAGGGTTAGTTAATATTTTTTTAAAAAGTGAATAACAACAACAACAAAACTAATAATATATACTGAAATTGCTCTACTTCCATGTTTCGTTTCTATTATGTTCTATGAAATGTAACTTTTCCTCATTATTATTGCTAATTCGTTACCATGTGTTAAATACCTAATTTGTCATTAAAACTGTGACTATATGAGAAATTATAATATCACATATGCGTAAATGAGGCTTATAGAAGTTAAATAACTTGCCAAAGGTCACATATGCAATAAAGGTCAGAGCTGGAGATACAGACTCTCATCTGTCAAACTCATCCTCATCTCTTCTAACATGACCTGTCTTCCCGTGATATAAAATTAATTCAACTAAGGCGATGACTGAATTCTTTATACCCATATGTTATTTTATGACCCAGAAAATAAACCTGCTTAGCAGCGGCTGTCTCTGTATAAGCTTTTGAAAATGTTACTACCATCAGAAGTCAGAAATGAAAAATACCTGTCACAACTCATTTCCTTGCTAGAGGACATAACACTTAGTCTAAATGCTAAGGGTTGTTTCCTTGCAGAGCAGGCTGGGTACCTGGATGCAGCGCTATATCTTATTTTGCAGAAAATAACCTTTCAAAGAAGAATAAATGCTTCTCAATGATGATGTGAACTCTCTTACAAATAAATTCACCCCACATTTGTCAAGCTTAAATTACCACTGGGATATGTACTGTTCTTTCCAGAGGGACTGAAAGTCCTGCCTTTGAGACAAACTTATTCTCTTCTGAGACATTTCAAAGTTAATAAGCATATACTAACAGAAGAATATACATAAGGATCTATAGTATATTAGATATTTTGAATGTGTGCGTGTTTTTTTCTTCTTAAAAAGAAATCCTATATAATAAAGAGGTAAGATGCAAATTGATCATCACTGCAACACACAAGATAGCCACCCCCATGTGGTCAAAAATGTCCACCCTAATGTAGACACAAGATGGCCACCACAAAATGGCTGGCAGGGGAGGTCAGTTCTGGGCAATCAGGCCAGCAGGGAGGTAAGTTGTGGGCAATTAGGCCAGCAGAAGAAGGAAGTTGGGAGGCAACCAGGCCAGCAGAGGAGGACAGTTAGGGGAGACCAGGCCAGCAGGGGAGGGCAGTTGGAGGTGGCCATGTCTGCAGGGGAGGACAGTAGGAGGGGCCAGGCCTGCAGGGGAGGACAGTTAGGGACAACCAGACTGGCAGAGGAGGGTAATTAGGGGTGACCAGGCCAGCAGTGGAGGGCTGTTGGGAATAATCAGGCTGGCAGGGGAGTGGTTAGGGGGTGATTAAACTGGCAAGCAGAAGCAATTAGGGGCAATCAGGCAGGCAGGCAGATGAGTGGTTGGGAGCCAGCAGTCCTGGATTGTCAGATGGGCATCCCTTGATGGGTCCCAGATTAGAGAGGGTGAAGGCTGGGTTGAGGGACACCCCCTTGTGCATGAATTTTGTGCACCAGGCCTCTAGTAATATATAAGACTTGGAGCTTACTACTGAGCAATAGAAGTACTTTGGAATATAAAACATAAGACACAATGTTTAATAAAATATTGATTTAGGGAAATTAGAGTAAATATGTTGGGAGTACCTTTAAGCAGATAAACTAAGGAAAAAGTGTACATTGGATATGTACATTCTGCTATCATTTATTTTTGTGGGGGGGGGGCTTAATCTTTTATGGTAGAGTTTTAGACTGAAATACTTAAGACTTGTTTCAACAACCATCTAGCTGTGTGAACTTAAATATGCACTCTTTCTTCTCATTCATTAATACATAGGTTATATAAAAATTATTGAGAACTTATGATGGGCCATGCATTATCCTAGGCACTGGATATATTGTAGTGAATAAAATCTGTATGGTCATTGGCTATATGGAGTTAGCAATTGCTGGAAACCAAACATTGTCTCACTAATAGAAAGATGTGAACAGAAGACCAGAAGGCTGGTCAACCTTAATTGCTCTGAAAGGTCAGAGCTAATCAATCCCTGTTTAGTTAAACATTGTTAGCTGAAGCAACCTCTACTGTTTGTTTCATGTTAATTTCTATTCTTGTAATTTCCTGCCTAAAGGATATGGGTGTGTCCCAAACTCTTATAAAAGGGGGAAAAAGGCCAGAGCAAGAAGTAGTCCTTTCCATTAGAGGAAGGCTCCCGCCTGGCCCCCCCAATATCGCCAAATTAATGCTTTTCTAGTCTCTTTCTTCATTTGCATGCGGCTTCTTCTAGAACCCGAATGCTGAACGGTAACCCTGAACCACACTGGATGTGGAAAGGGGCTCCCACAAGCAATAGTCAAATAAATAAGGAAAAAAACAACAATCTACCTCTTTAATGAGACCCCAAAATTCCTTCCCCTCTCTCTGCCTTGATAGATGATAGATACATAGATAAATAGATAGATATACAGTGGTTCCTCGAGATACAAGTTTAATTCATTCCGTAACCTTGAGGCGTGGGAAACTATGAGATGCTTGAGTCTTGGTAAACTGGTGGGTCATGTGCAGCCAGCCAATCCACGCGATTACTCCTATCTCAAATGTTGCTTGTATTTCAAAGCAAAAATCGTTCACTCTACTGCTTGTATCTCAAAAATCTCGTATGTTAGAGCACTCGTAACTCGAGGTACCACTGTATACACATATGTACGTGTGTGTGTGTATAAATATATGTATGTGCATATAAATATATGCATTTAACATTTGAAATAAGCCCCAGAAATGTAAAAATGCACATTAATATAAACATCATTTGAAAGAAAGAATCTGGTCAAATAATTTCCCCTGTGGAAAGAAGAAATTCAAGGAAACCAGATCTTTTGAGAAACAGTTTGTGAGACCACTTAGTAGCTACCACCTGCAATCCATTCTTTAACCGTACAGCCAGCAAGATGTAAAATAGACTTTCATTTACTGTATCTGAAGGAATTATACATTGTAGAGCACACCCAAAAATGTTTAAATTCTCAAAACTGGGATTCTTCCCCACATTTTCATTCGTTTCTTTGTGTTTTTGTCTTGTTGTTATCCTCCTCATAACTCCCAGTGAAACTGACAAAATGAAGAGGGCTTGGACACTTGTTTGTGGGAGCATCAAAAAGGAGTAGACGTGACTATGTTTTGTTTTGCAACCAAAGCACAGAAAAAGAAGTATCTAAATAAGGAAAGAGCTCTTGCTAGCTATCCCAGCTATACAGCTTGCAAAGAAAAAAGGTCACCAGCTGATTTTCTAGGGCAAGTGGTAAAGGGAAATAAAAGAAAAATCAGAGTCTGGACTCATGACAAGTCCTTGGGACTGAGAGAAATCCAAGTGGGTTTCAAAAGGACCACAATCACCAGTGCTAAATGTGTCTAGTAATCTCTACAGCTAGTGGGAGACACAAATAAAATGTAGGAAAATGTCCAATGTAGCAATTAATACATACTAAGTTAAGTTGTGGCTGTACACAAAGTAGTTTCCTTCAGTGGATGGTGATTGGCAATGTCACATATTTTAGAATTTAAAAGAAAGACTGAAGCATTCAAGGGATTTAGCAATTGCTAGTTTAATGGCATGTTAAAGAGCAACTTTAGCACCAGAACAGTTTTAGAAGCAACATTTCTGTAGATTGAGAAATGAATTTGTGGTAAGGATTCCAGTGCAGTAAAAGAAGCCTAAAGCCATAAAACTCCTAGAAGAAACCAAGGAAGAAGTATCTTGACATTGGTATTGGCAAGAATTTATTGGATATAACACCAAAATTTATTGGATACGTGGCATGACATAAAAACTAGAAGACATAAAGAAGACTACATAAAGCTAAAAAGCTTTGGCACAACAAAGGCAACTGTTAGAAAGCAACTATAAATGGAGAGAAAGTATTTCCAATCATATATCTGATAAAGGATTAATATTCAAAATATATTTTAAAAATTCCTATGACACAATTACAAAAAAATAAAACACAACCAAAAGTAAAAATAATAACCTACTTTAAAAATGAGGGAAATACTTGAATAAAGAATATTTGAAAAAGGATAGACAAATGGTCAATGGATATATAAAAAGATGTTCAACATCATGCAAATCAAAATCACTGTGTCATATTACGTTTTATGTTTGGATGACTATTATTAAAAAGGTAAAAGATAATAATATTGGCAATGGTGTGGAGAAAAAGGAGAACTTTTGTACATTGTTGGTAGGAATGCAAATTGGTACAGCCATTATGGTACCAGCTATTAGTAGGAGAGTTGCAACCTCAGTCCAGTGTTTGTGATTCTAAACCTACTGTTGTTTGTATGAACACTGTTTTTATAACTATAGTAATGAAAATGTCAGATTATCTCAAACAGCTTCTCTCAAGCAAACTAAACTTTATTTTACTCTTTCAATTTAAATTTATAGAATTGTTTTGTTTTGTTAACTAGTTATTTATTGACAATAAATTGCAATATATGCCAGTCAGGAAAAATTAACTATCACATGATCTCACTCATGTGGAATCTAATGCACAACAACAAAAAAATCGTGATAGTAAAATATGTTTTAGTTTTTAAAAATTATAATTTCAGAATACAGCCAAATCAACCTACATTTGGTTGCCACCTCTATATGCTTAGTATTATACCATTAGGTATATAAGTATTATACCATTAGGTATTTATTGGCCAAAGATAGTTAAAGAAGATGTGATCAGTAATTAAGCTCTTCAATTAAAATAGTTTCTCTTCCCTTTCCTTTAGGACAAGATTTTTCAGTATTCATGATCTAAGTTAAAAAAAAAATCTGCCGTTATAAAATCTAGGAAGAGACCACATGCCTCCTCGGTACAGCACTAGACACAATTCCTCAAATGTGAACATGAACAATAAAACCAATGAAGTGTAGCTATTGACAGTTACTACACAAAATGTGCCTGATTAAAATAAACCAAAACACTCCATCCTCCCATCCACAAAACTGAACACATTTGCATATCTGAGGGTGGCCATATTCACAAGGCAGAACATTGAGATAAAACAATAAATAAGTAAATAAATAAAACAAGTGATTCGCTGGCACTTTCCTCTAATAGTTTAATGCAATTGTAGCATTGATTGTAATCCCCAAAGGTTAACGTGATGAAAATGCACAGCTCATTCAAAGGCAAATCATTAACACCAATCAAGAAAGCATTTGGCGAGTCCAGACAGAATTAATTTTTTATTCAGGGACAGGATTGCAAAGTACTGGGTGATAAACTATGCTTGAGTAAAACTGAAAACAACTGGGCACAAGAGTCATAAATAACCCGTTTGGAAGAGCGAGCGCTTGATGAAAGGAGGGACACAGACTGCTCATTTTGTGTCTGGCTAAGGCTGGGCACAACATGGCTTGCTCCAACTCCTTCATTCTCCTGATGACAAAGTTGAGGTAAAAAAAAAAAAAAGGAAAAAAAAAGAACATTTTTCCAAGGTCACAGGAGCTTCATTCTCCTGATGACAAAGTTGAAGTAAAAAAAAAAAAGAAAAAGAAAAAAGAACATTTTTCCAACTGTTATGCCCAGAGTTCGGGGTCCCCAATAATCCACCACTAAGGAGCCTTTTCCGATGCAAAAGCAGAGAGTCTTTATTCAAACCTGGGTTTGGCTCCCAGCCTCTTTCTGGCGCAGCACTGAGACAAGAGAACTAGAGGAGTGAGTTTTATGGGGTAGGATAATTAGGGGGCTTAGGAAAGTGATGAGGATGACAGAGATTGGTCACTTGAATTAGGGTCTTTCTGTGGTTTAGCATAATTAGGACCCTCGCTGTGTTCCTGGAGCTTCATTGGTCCATTCGGGTGGGGGTAGGGGAAGTTAAGACATTGCTGGCACACCTGTGGCCACTCCCAGAAAAGGGAGAGGGTTTAGGCCTATAGGACAAGATGGAGGGGAGTTCGTTTCCTTTCACAAGGTCAGGGGTGCTTTTGAACTCAGTTTTTCTAATTTCCCTTTCTGGTGATGCATATTGCTGCCTGCCAGCAACAGGTTAATGACAGTCTATTTCAACTGGCTCCTTAAACCCAAACGTCTGCTTAAAGAGAAAAAGTTTAATAAAACAAAATTCAAGCTTGACTACGTTTTTCTGAACATTTTCAAACTTATGGTTGGAAAATGGGACATTACAGTACTACACATTCAACCACCCAGGAAAATACAATGTCCATGCAAAGTTCCAATTAGGCAAAGTCATATTTAATCCTTGCCTCCCCTTTTTCTCATCTATCTTTTTGTTCATTTTATTCCTCATGATGACACGTGAGTTTCAGAGATAAGCTATTTACAATTATAGAGGGCAAAGGATGCACAGTACAATAGACATCTGTGGTTTTGCTTCTCCATCTCTATTTTCCCTCCTAGCAAAAAGCACATTCTGTTATTTAGTAGGAGGAGCCACTTTTGTATGACATTATGTCATTTGAAAAGCAATCAATCAGAGTATTCAATACCTTTGGCTACAGTAATTCTTTCAGTAATGGATACATGGGCACAATCTGTTAAGAGTGTTTTCTGAAGTTTTTCAAGAAATGGTAGAGAAAAGAACATTCTCTTACTGCACGTGTCACTAATTTGTATAGAGATCTTTCTCACCTGCCAAGCATGCCAAATTTTTTTCCACATGGAGAGAGACAACTTGAGAATAAAACTACAAGGGAAAAAGCAAGAGATAAAAACAAACAAACAAAGCAAAACAAACAAAAACACCCAACCAGAAGGGCATTCTGAGTTCGTGCATTCAGCCACATATGAGTTCCTGCATTCAGACTTATTCTGAACTCTTTAGTGAGAACAATAAATTCCCTTCACATGCTAAGTATTGGAGTTGAGTTTTTATTACTTTCTAGCAAAAAATAAAAATAAAAGTCCAGGTAAATACCGGCAGTAAAACTAATACTTTAAGTGGTGAAAAGCCACAGTGGTTTTCCTGTAATAAGTTGATCAAACTTGTACTTTAAACTCTTCAAAGGCAAGATGTATTTGTCCCCTACAGTGCTAGCTTTCCTGACAGTGATCCTAGTTATTGCAAGTTTTGCTGCTTTATTGTTCTTATCTCTCTAAAAGTTAGCTAATAAATTCTTAGAGAAAAGTATCCATCCATGCCAAGAATTTTCTTTATTGTTTGAGCTGTTGGACAGGCAAATTTACTGCTTGAAAGGAGTCAGAAGACTTGCATTTAGGCCACAGGGATTGGTAAGAAGCCAATTCTGCAAAGCCAATGCAAACAGCAGCCTTCTCAAGGACATTGCTGAATCCAAGAATCCATCTTTCTGGTCAGAATGTATATTTTATATTCTTGACTAAGCCTATTTTTCACTTGCTATGCTTGCTGAAGTCCTTGAGTTGCTGGGAGTTAAGTGTTCTTTGAAATCTGATCTGCAAATCAGAAATCTTAGGAATGAAAGTCGGTTCTCGAATGTATACATTCAGTGTCTCTCCCCACCCCCCACCCTGACCCACATTCTATAGAGTGTGCATAGTCTAGTTCCCTGTAAGATAGTATACATTCAAATGGAACGTTTAAATGTATGTAATTGAGAACACATAATTTGGGGGGCTGAAATACTGTGTATTTTGAACATAAGTAATAATGATGCCCATTAACATGTATATAGCACTCTGCCATAGACAAAGAATGTTTATATATGTTACCTTATTGTATTCTCATGAAAAAAAAATTGTTCAGGAAAACTGATGACTAGGATGAAATATTTCCATGAATTTCTACAAGTGAGTGAATAATGGAGTGAAAATTATAAACACACTCACAGAAGAACAACTCAGTTCTTGCATTCTTTTCATCATGCTTTCTTCCATCCCCCAAGTTTTTTTTTAATATATTTTATTGATTTTTTACAGAGAGGAAGGGAGAGGGAGAGAAAGCCAGAAACATCGATGAGAGAGAGACATCGATCAGCCGCCTCCTGCACGCCCCCATCTGGGGATGTGCCCGCAACCAGGATATATGCCCTTGACCAGAATCGAACCTGGAACCTTTCAGTCCACAGGCCGACGCTCTATCCACTGAGCCAAACTGGTTTCGGCCATCCCCAAATTTTTTAATAGAATGCTGGATTTCCTTCAGTTTTGCTTTTTATCTAAATCAATCATCACCTATATACTAGCAATAAGATTGACTTCCAAAGTTTGAGGACAAGAACTTCTCTTTTTAATTAATCATTTCTGTGGGTACTGCCCTTCCCATAATTCAAATCTTAATCTGTCTCAGAATGAAACCTCTCTTCCAGGACAGAGAGAAGATTCATTTCTATAATTTCCCAACTTTTATATATTGTGCTAGAAAATGAAATGGATCCAGAACAGGGCCATCATTCATTTTAATTTCATTTTTGAATGTTAACAGGCACTGTTTTCAATGGAGATGTCATCTATACACTTCTTTCCTTCTCTTCCAATTTTACAGAGGTTTCTTTAGAAACTTCTATCTCTGATATAAAGACTTTGCTATAATTTCCTATGCAAACTTTGCCTGAGTTTTCAGTTACTTTTTCAGAAGATGTTTCTTTATAAAGTAAATCACCTCGAGACTGGGGAGGAAGGAGTTACCTACAGGCACCCACACATTGCTTCTGTAGGTGACCACTACCCAGAAAAATTCTCCTTCCCTGCACTCCTCTGTCTCCATCTGCACATCCTAGCTTTTCATAGAACCTATGATTCATTCTTGCCTTCTTAAATTCCCCTCACCTCCCCCTCGCCCAAATCCACCTTCAATCTCAATACTTTTTAAACAGGCCCCTAGCACTCATCCTCAGATATTCTTGTTTAGAAAATCTGAAGGCTTCACATTTATTATGAGTCCAATGTATAAAATTATTTCAGGAAATAAGCTTTTGAGTCTCAGAAATATTTGGTAAATGATCACACTGCCTGCATGAGTAACATTACACCTAAAAATCCATCAAATAAACAACTAAAACCTTAAAACATACACAAAATCTTATATATAATGATGCTCATCACATTATATGAGATAGTTTTTTTAAAAGCAGAAAATATGTACAATATTATTATGTATGAGTCACTACACAGCTACTCTATGGGATAAGACTCAAGCTAAAAAGATATTTGTAAAGCACTTCTACTATATAAATAATACTCATAAAAAAATGATACCACAAAAATATCTTCAAAATATAATGATTAGTATTTTCAGTACATGCATAGTCAGAAAGCTGTATGAAATAGATCAAGAGGTGAAAGCTAATTATTTTGTAAATGCAAGATTAAAAATATATTATTTATGTTTATTTTTGAACATTTTTATATTTTCTATTTTTGTCAAACAGTATAGTTATTTTTAATGAATTTTTAATTTATTCAAAATCTTCATTGCCTCTAGGGTATCTTGATTTGGCAGCAGGATTTTAAATCAAAGGCAATTTTTGTTTGTTCCTCTGAATATATTGTACCTTCTGCCAAGGTGCTGCCATTTTGATAAATGATTTTAATCTAATCCTTCTGAAGACAGTTTTGTTATTTCCCTCCCCCTAGAAATTTTAAAGATTTGTAAAATTTTATTTTTCTCAAATTTTACCATTTATCTACAGATGAGGCTTATTAGAACTCCTGTGAAGACTTGGATCTTTATTATAATTAAAATATGTTTTAAAATAATATTCAATTGAATTTCTTATTGCCTCAAGTATCTGTATTTTTTGCTAGAAAAGTTTATAAAGCTATATTGGGTTTTCATTTTCCTTTCTGCTGATGAATCAGAATATTCTATTTTTAAATTTATATTCAAGTTCAATTCCTTTTGCTATTTAAGAATTTGTAAATAATATCTCTTTTTTGTTTTCAAATCTAGATCGTCAAATGTAGGCTTTTGAATATCTGCTTATGTATTTTTAAAAAATAATTATATACAAAACTAGAGGCCCAGTGCACTAAATTTATGCACATGTAGGGTCCCTACCAGCTACTAGCTGCTGGCCAGGGCCTCCCTTCATTCCATGCAGTCCCCTAGTGGTCAACACACGTCATAATGAGCAATTAAGATCCCAGTTGGTTGAATTCCCAAGGGGACACTTTGCATATTAGGCTATTATATGTATAGATTTCTGAAATTGTAGAAAAGATATCCAATTGGTGATTTTTCACAGCAAATTTTTGTTTTAAGGATGTCATGTTTTTCCACATCTCTGAGGCTAAAATTTCACTTAATTAAAAGTCTCATATTCCTCTCATGAGTTCCTTGGGTTCATTGGTTTAATTTTGTTTTGATTTTAGTGATTCTCAGCTACTGATCAACAATTTTTATTCTTTTTTCTCCAGAATTTTTTGTGATAATTTATGTTTACTATAGCATTTGAAATTCCCTGTTTGATGTCTGTGAGCATTGTTTCAGATTACTATAAATTACATCTGCTGATTATGACAAAATTGTCAAAATTACTGTGGAGAGAGAAGTAGAAATATTCCATGGAATGTGGTTCTCTCTTAGAAATAGGCTGTCTCTTCCCCTTCTGGTACATTTCTACTTCAGTCATGCTTTTCATTTCAAGCATTATTATTTTTAAGTTCTGCAGTCAACTTCAAAATAAGTTAAAATAATAATATAATGAATGGATAAGTGCCTTCCACTTAGATTCACAACTGGTTGACATTTAACTATATTTGTAAAAACAGTGCTTTAAATGTGATAGCTAAGAAATTAATCTTAGGAAAATGTTGAAAGTGTGTCCCATTAACCCAAGAAAGAGAGGCTTGTGGGTATCTATAATAAGATGAACTTTCAACACAAAGGAAAACTGAGCTCAATGGTTCTAGCAATACTAAATCCAATGTACTGAAATGTACCACTGAACTGACAAGGAAATAAGAGTGGCATGCACAGGTACCTGCTGCCTCAGCAACCCCAGCTGTGCAAGGGTGACATCTGATTCAAGCATCTGTCTGCAGCCCATTGAGCAGAATTCAACAAAGAAAATAATTGTTTCAAGAAGGCACCAGGTGTTGAGAATGCTTCCCAGTTGGCACAATCTTCATGAAGCTTCATTCAACTTCATATGCCAACATTGGATTTTTCTTCCAATTAGCAAGCACATGACAATGAAGCAAAGTAATTCAGGCTGCAATTGTGCTGTGAGTTAGTATTTTATTATTGCCTACAGATGACGGGGAGTATAGGACAAAGTAAAAGCAGATACTACATTTTTAGATTATTACTACATTAAATTTCAAAAATATAAAAAGAATGATGTCAGAGATTTTGGCTTACAACACTCCAACACAGGTAACTTGATGGGTAAAATCAATGTTTCGTCAGCTAATTTTCTCCTCTCAAGGATATGGTTTGAATATGTTTTGATAGAGTTAAATTACTGAGCAGTGTGACTGTACTTTTTTACTTTATCATACAGAAATAGAAATTTTAAGTATCTAGATTTCTGATAAAACAATCCCATATTCAAAACATGTAAATCACTGTGCAATTTAGGTCTTTATTTATGCAGAATTATTTCATTGCTTTATTCATAAAACAACCAAATGTTTTAGGAAAACAGCACAATAAAAAGAATATAATTTAGAAATAATACCAGACTGTTCTGTTTGCTTTCAGTCTGTACAAAAAAAGGGTAATATGCAAATTGGTCAGGACACCCTCACAGCAATGACCAAACAGCAGGCTGGTGGGACAACACAGTTAGCAGGGAGGTTAGTGAGGGATGACCAAACGACTGTACAGCAGGCTGCATGGGTGACCAGGATAACAGGGGGGTTAGTGAGGGACTACCAAACAACCTAACAGCAGGTTGCATTGGGTACCGGACTGGCAGGAGAGGGCAGTGAGGGACAACCAGGCTGGCAGAAGGGCAGTTGTGTGCCACTAGGCCTGTGGGAGGGGGGGATTGGAGGTGACCAGGTTGGCAGGGGTGAGGGGGCAGTTAGGGATGACTAGGCCAGCAAGAGAAGGGGCAGTTATGGGCAATCAGGCCAGCAGGCAGAGGTGGTTAGGGGTGATCAGGCTGGCAGACAGGTGAGCAGTTAGGAGCCAGTAGTTCTGGATTGTGAGAGGGATCTCTGACTACTGGTTTAGGCCCAATCCCCAGGAGGGAGCAGTTAGTTGCCTCCAACTGCCCTCCTGCTGGCTTGGTTGCCACTAACTCCCTCCAACCCTGCTGGCCTGGTCACTCCTCACTGTCCCCCTCCCAACCTGGTAATCCTCAATTGCCCTCCTCTGCCAGCCTGTTTGCCTCCAACTTAATGGCCATCAGACATTCCCTGAGGGGTCCCCAATTGGAGAGTGTGCAGACTTGGCTAAGGGGAACCCCTACCCCCATGCATGGATTTCATGCTCCAGGCTTCTAGTCTATATATATAAATGCCTAATATACTAATTGTCCTTCTAACAGTTTGACTGTTCGAATTGTTGCTATGACATGCAATGACCACCAGGGGCCAGATGCTCCGACTGGTAGGTTAGGTTGCTGCTAGTGTCCAGCTTATTAGGACTGGGTGAGGCAGATTGGACATTCCCTAGAGCCCTCACACAGTCCCTCCCTGGCCTTGATCATGCACCGGTGGGGTCCTTCAGCCTGGTCTGCATCCTCTTGAAATCTGGGACCCTTTAGGAGATATCAGAGAGCCATTTTCAGCCAGATCCCCGCAGGCCAGGCTGAGGGACCCCACCAGTGCATGAATCTGTGCACCAGACCTCTAATAACCTAATAAAACACATATTAGGTTATATCCTTTTAACTGAAAGGATACCTTGCCTAATTAAATGTTTTTTTTCATAATTGAAGATTTTATTGAACGCATTTCTCTGTTTCAATATTAATCGTTTACACAAAGTCTTTCTAAAAAAGAATCAGTCCACATTTTTACTTGGATGGGAGCAGAAATGTTACACCTAAGCTAAGCACTCCACATAAAATTGAAGGCATTTGTGAACTTGGCTAAGGAAAAATTATACCTTTATGCTTACTAATTTATAACAAAAAAAAATGTGTCTTTCTTTTCATTATGAAAGCCAGCAAGAAATCACACTGAATTGGAAGTAACTATGGCTTTGTCACAAGAGAAACAAATATCTTCACATCATAGATGTGGTAGATAATCTAGTTATATAGTTTAGGCTTATCACTACTTTGGAGTCAGTTATCAGAATGATCAGATCCATTGCTAGGTCCTGTTATGAGTGCTTATTTTCTATTGCTGCATGACAAATTGACCACACATTTAGTGACTTAAAACTACATGGGTGAGGTGTTCAGGCCCAGCTTAACTAGTTTAAATCCACAGGGTTCCACAAACCTGCAATCAAGCCAAGTTTGTGATATCATTTGGGGCTGAGAGCTTTCTTCCAAGCTCTCATGGTTATTGGCAGAATTGATTTTCTTGCAGTTGTAGAAAGCCTGGTAGCTTGCTTCTTCAAGGTTAACAGAAAGAGTGTCTCTGTTGTTTCCAGTCTCTGATTGTGGAAGGTCAGGCCATCCATCCAAATTAATCTTCCTTTTTATTACTCAAACTGAACTGATTATGGCCTAATTACATCTACAAAAATCTCTTCACCTTTGCCACCTAGCATAACCTAGTCACAGGAATGTCTTTCATTTTATTCAGAAATTCTGCTCATATTCAAGGAGAAGAGGTTATATACTTCAGGGGCAGGAAAATTTAGATTATTTTAAAATCCTCTCTACCATGTTCTAAAACACACTAATGAAGGAGCACATATTTTACAGTATCAAACATGTGTTATAATATTTTGATAAGCATATTTCAATAATTTGGTTCTTTCTTTTATCCTATGCATTTTATTTTATGTAAACGTTCTGAGAAAAATTCCATAGATTTCACTAAGCTGTCAAAATGACTTATTGACTTATGGAACAAAAGAAGATGAAAAACCCTATTCTAAAAATATTCCACTTATTCAATTGCTCAATACAAAATGTAGAATTTGTCTTGCTGCTCTTCTTGCTAATAATTCATATTTAATGTATCAGTTTGTCTTGTCAGCATTCCTTCAAGATATATCTCAAATTCAACTTCTTCTAACATTTCCACTATCCTTCAAAAGTATGCCTTCATTATCTCTCACTTTTACTATTACAATAACATTGTAAGTTGCTTTTTCATTCTTGGGGAGTTTTTTTTTCCCCTCCACATATCATTATCTTTTTGAAGAATGTAAATCAAATCAAGTCCCACATTTTCACAGAAGCCTCCACAGGCTTCCCATTTCACTAAGAAAAACAAACAAACAAAAGCCAATATGATTTATCATGTTTGTGGAGCAAGGACCTTGGGAGAATAATGTTCCATGTCCTGCTCTCTGCTCGGGCAAAGATTTTATGCCCTAACTCCAAGAACCTGTGCATAATAACATGGCAAAATGGAGTTTGCATATATAAGTAAGGTTAGAACCATTAAAATGGTGAAATAGTCCTGGGTTATCCAAATGAGCTCATTCCAATTACATGAACCCTTAAAATTTCTCTGGCTGAAAGCAGAGGAAAGGTGACACAGAAACACAGAAGAACGATCAGAGAAGTTCAAAATATGAGGAGCACTTGGCCTGCTGAGGAGACTTCAGAATAGAAAAAAAAAATATCAAAAAAAGGACCTGCAACATAGGAATAAAAGAGGCTTCTAGAATGAGGACCAACCATATCCATCAAAGAATAAGAAACCCCATCCTATAACAGCATGAAACTCACTTATCCCAAGTACCATTGGGACTTGGAAGTAGATTCCTCCTCAGAGTCCCCAGGAAGGAACAAAGCCCTGTTAACACCTTGATTATTCCCATGGGCCACAGGTCAGGCTTCGCACCTCCAGTATTGTCATATAATGCATTTGTGTTGTTGTAAGACACCAAGTTTTCAGTAACTTTTTACAGAAGCAATAGAAAAGCAACACAATGCCCCATGTGGGTCTGGGTAACCAAGCCCCTTGCCTCCCTCTCTAAATTGCTTATAAACTCCTTTATTCTTTACTTACTCTGTTTAGCCATGTGGATGTTTTCTCCCTTTGAAAGCCTCTAAATTTGTGACCACTTAAAAAGCAATCAGAAAATTAGTGTAATGGGTTTATTGCTTTTGAAACTCTTTAGTTGGCAGCCAATAGTTACAATGTATTTTTTTTCTGAAAAATTATTATACTCCTGATCAATATTAGGAATCTGATATAAAGAGATGTAGCTTCCTCATTTTTAACTTTATTTTGATTTGAAGAAGAATATAATTTTCTAGATAACTATAACATGTTCTTTGAGATTTGCCTTTATTTCTTGAGAAATGAACAATGATTTTGAGGCCCAATGGAGCTTTGTATAAATCTCATTAATTTTGCACAGTGGACAAATCATTTAAGATTCCAGAATGCCAGTGTTCTAATTTGTAAAACTTGAATAATCCTATCTAATAAAAGAGAAACATGCAAATTGTCTGTACCTCTTTCGTGCCCACCAGCCATTCAAGAGTGAGTATGCAAATTAACCCAACAAATATGGCCACGGCCATGGAGCTGGAGCAAGCAGGAGGCTTGGGGCCTCTGCTCAAGGCTACAAAGTTTCAATTATAGAAGATAAATAAATCCCAGATACCAGGGCCTCTGCTTGGGTCACTGGGGGGTGTGGCCAGCCTTCAAACCACCATAGATCCCTTGCCCAGGCTGCCCCATACCCCAAGGGAATCCCCATCCTGATCCAGGACACTCTTCAGAGCAAACCAGCCTGCCCCCACCTGTGCAATAAAAGAGTAATATACAGATTGACCATCATTCCAACACATAAGATGGCTGCCCCTATGTGGTCAAAGATGGCGGCCCCATGTGGACACAAGATGGCCAGCATGGGAGGGCAATTAGGGGAGACCAGGCCTGCAGGGGAGGGAAGTTAGGGGTGACCAGGCCTGCAGGGGCGGGTAGTCAAGAGCAAACAGGCTGGTGGGGGAGTAGTTAAGTAGCAATCAGGCTGGCAGGGGAGTAGTTAAGGGGTGATCGAGTTGGCAGGCAGAAACAGTTAGGGGCAATCAGGAAGGTAGGCAGGCAAGCAATTGGGAACCAGGGGTTTTGGATTGTGAGAGGGATGTTCTAGATAGGAGAGGGTGCAAGCTGGGCTGAGAATCCACCCCTCCCCCAACCCATTCATGAATTTTGTGCACTGGGCCTCTAGTATTTAGTAAGGGAGTAGTTATGGAAAAATAGAGTTATCATAGTAAAAGCTCAGTATAGTGCCCAACATCATGAGGAACTCAAAAAGTCCTAGTTTTCTTTTTAATATATTTTTATTGACTTCAGAGGGTAAGGGAAAGGGAGAGATAGAAATGTCAATGATGACAGAGAATCATTGATCAGCTGCCTCCTGAGTGCCCCCTACTGGGGATCAAATCCACAACCCAGGCTTGTGTCCTTGTCAGGAATCAAACCTGGACTCTTCAATCCACAGGCTGACTTTGTATCCACTGAGAAAACTGGCTAGGGCTCCTAATTTTCTAGAGATTGTTATCAAATAAAGAAAAGGCCTTAAAATGTCATAGGAGAAAAAGTCACTTATGTACAACAAGCTCCAGTGGACAGATGGGTTAGTTACCACTTCCTAAACACTGACATTCTTTCTAGCAATTCAGACCACATATTTGTTTCTTCCTGGGTTTTCCTATATTGCATAGAAACAGCAATATATGACTCCACTCTGCACCCTACTTTATGATCTCAAAAGTTATCTCATATTTGACCAATGGCCATCCTATTGCCTTTTATAACACCCTCTTAAATATCTATAATCTAAAGAAAGCATGATTTCTGGCCCTGACTGTTGAACACCACCAGGCAACCCCTCACTTACAGTTCATTTCACAGATCATAATCCAAAATGAAACCGAAAAGCTATAATATTATATCATTATGTCAGGATATACATAGACAGCTGTTTTCCAAATCTCTTTTTCAGCTTTTAAAAAAGATGTTTGAAGTAATGAAATCAGGAATAATTATGATTTTAACCACATGAATATATTTAACAAAAGGCCAAATTGTATGTTAACCTCTGACAAAAGTCCCTGTTGCTGCAACTGAGCTCAAGGTTTTAATTATACCAGTGTGAAATTGAAACAAAAAGGTCAGAATGAAAATACTTTTATATTCCGTGTTTAGTTGCCACTTCACAATGAAACAACTGTGAAATTCAGTGAACAATGATGGAAATGAAGCAGATGGTTTGGTAAAATCATGAATTTCCTCTAGACACCTTGACTCATTCAATGATCAATGGTGAGGGTTGGGGGTACTAGATAATTCTTGATTACTGGGCACTCAAGGGGAAAAGATGCTATCAAACAGATACAGTTTAAAGATAATAATGTGGCTAAAATAAAAAGGGCAAAATATTTGAAGCAGTTAAATTACACAAATTAAAAAAAACAAGTATATCAGAAATAATGAGACAATCATAATGAGAGCTACTATTCTTGAGAAAAATATAACCAAAAAATAGATGCTCAATAGTTTAATCTGAGAAATTTAGATAATAACATAAGCCATAAACCCAAAGTGGTGCTTGTTTCTGTGTGAGTCATTTGCAATTAGCAAAAGGTTTAGTATATAATTACATTTCACTTTATTTCATCAAATTAAAAACAATCGACTTCCTCATTATAGAAAACTGTTGCGACAACTTCCCTGGAATCATCACCTATTGCCCAGGCTTATATTGTTTGGAAAACAATGCTATAAATTTTTATTTGGTTGGAAATTTATTTTATTTTTGTTCATTTAATTACTGGCTGCACTCTGAGTATTTATAATTTTGTATCTCCATGAATTTGATTAATCTAGTTTACCAGTAATAATTTAAAGACTCAGTGACTCCAGGCAGAAAAATAAAGCTAGGTTCATAGATTAAGTAGGTGTTGAATTAATTAAATAATGTAGCAGTGGAGAAGAACTCAGACTGACTAGATAATACTACATGCTTTTGAGTAAAGATAAACTTAGCATATTCAAAAATTAGAAAGTCAACGTGAGCATAGGTAGAGGGTGGAATGGCATGAGATGAGGGATTTGGCCCACTTTTTGTTTTTGGTTTTTGAGGTACATACCCACACACCTCATAAAAACCCCAACTGCAGAATAAATAATTCTACCTAATAGAGCTGAATTAAAACTTCAAAGGTCCCAAGTAATAATAAAAAAAATGAATGGCACTTCTTCCCATTATGTAATTCAATTTAAAATAATAAATACTAAATTATAACATGAGCATATGGAAGTCTAACCGAAAAACTATTGTTTCTCATGATGACTACTTAAGCATTCACTGCAGTAATTCATTGAAGCTCATTCCTCCACTTTTATCCTGCTCATGCAGCCATGATAACATTATTAGAACACATTCCCCAACCAAATACTTGCTTTCCCAACTACCTTGCATCTTGACACAGGTATGGCTCAAGAGACCTCAGCAAAAATCTTTTGAAGGGCTATGGGAAAGGATTTTCCTTTCTGCTATAAGAGAAACGGAAGTAATTAGTACCCTACACATACACCCCTCTTCCTTCCTGGAGCATGGATGTGGGGAATTCACAGAAGCAGTCATTTGCAACCATCTATAATAACAAAAATGTAATATGCTAATTAGACCAGACAGTCGAATAACCTTCTGGATGACGTTCTAGATGAAGCCCCAGTGGCAGGAGTCGAAGCAGAAGCAGTAAGGGACAATCAGGCAGATAGGCCAGAGGTTAGGAACTAGCAGTCCTGGATTGTAAGAGGGATGTCTGAGGTGTCATGGATTGTAAGAGAGTGCACGCTGGGCAAAGGGACCCGGTGCACCCTGCACAAATTGCACCCATGGTCCATGAAGTTAGGGTGAGGCAGGAAGGTACTTGCCTTTCAGTCCAGACTGAGAAACAATGATAAGTGGTCAGAGCGGGTGGAGCCAATGCCAGGCCATCAAAATGTGGGAATACATAACCCACTGACAGAGGAATTCTCTCTCTTGCCCTCTGGGTTTGTTCCTGCTTCCTTGTTCTCCCTGAGTTCTCTCCATAGCACGTGGCCCTGGAAGCCCCAGGGTCATGGCCATGTAGACCTCAGATGCAATGGGCACACAAGCTGAGCTAGCCTGATGTTAGACTAGACTGAGGAAATATGGAATGGAAACTTTTAATAACAGCTTTAATCCTAGCCTTGCTGAAGACACAGCTGGACTTGTTCCATTGGCAGACAGAGAAAAAGGGGACATTGGAACTCAGGGATTTAATTCCATGTA
This sequence comes from Lasiurus borealis, assembly GCA_004026805.1. Taxonomy (NCBI): domain Eukaryota; kingdom Metazoa; phylum Chordata; class Mammalia; order Chiroptera; family Vespertilionidae; genus Lasiurus; species Lasiurus borealis. The sequence goes on from PVJN01004476.1 coordinate 24,316, forward strand.
AATACCACTCATTCCCCTGTTTGAATCTCACAAAATTTATTTGCTCATGATATCACAAGAAGCCCACTTTTACCAAAACAGAGAGCTCCCCACTGATAAGATCACTGACCAGCTGAACTGATGCCAGTTAGTAATACACCTCCTCACTATTTGTTTAATGAGAAAATTAAGCCTAATATCTTAAGACATTATTGAGTGTGGTTTCCAGCATGTAAAATAAAACAAACACTGATATCATATGTTGTTATAAGTATTTGACATTTTCTTTTTCATTGGAAATCAAATATCAAATAACCAGTTCTGATTCTCATTTTGAAATGTACACAGTGCTTGGGCTCAGTCTAGTTTCTCTGAGTGCAATGGAAATAAACACAGCATTCATTGAGCTCATATTGAAATCCAGGCTAATTCCTTAAAGTTGGATAGATAAAATCACGTCAACAACATGATTAGGCTCATGCTGTTACAATTCACACTTTACAGATGAAGAACCAGACACTCAGAAGTATAACCAGGGAAAAGCTACACAACTCCTGAGTGACAAAGTTAGGTTTGAATCCAGGTCTGTCTTCCTGAGGGGGGCTGCTTCTAATTATGCACAGCCTCAGCCTCCTAAAATGAGTGAACCACTTACTAGACAAGGTTTAATGGACCAAGTTTATGAGATTTTGTTTTTAATGGAAAAAGAAAAAAAGCAAATGTCTCTAAGGACACACATACACACACACACACACACACACACACACACACACACCACACAATGTATATATTCAAGTTAAGTATTGTTACTTTTTATAGCTGTCAACATTATTATTATTTAACTAGAGGCCTGATGCATGAAATTTGTGCACAGGGCAGGGAGGGGGGTGTTCTTCAGCCCCGCCTGCACCCCTCTTCAATCTGGGACCACATGAGGGATGTCTGACTGCCCGTTTAGGCCCAATCCCGGTGGGCAGTTGACATCCCTCTCAGAATCCATGACTGCTGACTCCCAACTGCTCACCTGCCTGCCTTCCTGATTGTCCCTAACAGATTTTCCTGCCAGCCTATTGACTCCCTAACCACTCCCCTGTCAGCCCAATCACCCCCTAATCACTCTACCTGCCAGCCTGATCACTCCCTAATTGCTCCCCTGCCTGCCTGTTTGCCCCTAATTTCCCTCCCCTGTGGGCCTGGTCACCCCTAACTGCCCTCCCCTTCAGCCTGGTTACCCCCTAACTGCCCTTGCCTACAGGCCTAGTCCTTCTCAACTGCTCTCCCCTGCAAGCCTGGGTCCCTGCAACTGCTTTTTCCTGTAGAACCAGTCACCTTCAACTTCCCTCCTCTGCCATCCTGGTCACCCCTAACTGTCCTCCTCTGCAGGCTTGATTACCCCCAACTGCCTTCCTTTGCAGGCCTAGTAATTCCTAAATGCCCTCACCTGCTGGCCTGATTGCCCACAACTGCCCTCCCTTGCAGGCTGGTCCCTCTCAACTGCCCTCCCCTGCTGGCCATCTTGTGGTGACCATCTTATATCCACATAGGGGCAGGATCTTTGACCACATGGAGGCAGTCATCTTGTGTGTTGGAGTGATGGTTAATCTGCATATTACTATTTTATTAGATAGGCTGGTGGCCTGGTGCATGGATAGGGGCAAGCTGGTTTGTCCTGAAAGGTGTCCTGGATTAGGGTGGGGGTTTCCTTGGGGCATGGGGCGGCCTGGGTGTGTGGAAAGCTTGGCTTCCTCCATTGCCTAGGCAACCCAAGCCTCCCTCCTGCTCTTTCTATGGCTGTAGCCATCTTGACTGGGTTAATTTGCATACTCAATCCTGATTGGTTTGTGGGTGTGGCGTGTGGGTATAACAGAGGTATGGTCAATTTGCATATCACTCTTCTATTAGATAGGATGCTATCAAGGAATAACTATCATAGCATAACAAAATACCAAATAGTAACACCATTGGAATTAAAAACATCCATGTTTTATCTATGCTTTAAAAGCTATTTTAAGAGAAAAAAATTCTAACAGAATTTTAACAAACCAAACTGGCAGGTATTTTGCTAATTAGATAAATTGGACTCAGTAAGCTTGCCTTTTCTTGGAACCTGAAATTTGTGGGAATGTCAAATACAAGGAAGACAGCTGTCAAATGCTCTTCTCTCTTTCTCTCATTCTTTTTCTCTTTTGTAAAATCCTCACTGGAAGACATGCTTATTGACTTTAGAGAGAAGGGAAGAAGGGAGAAAACAAGAGAGAGAAAGGAGAGAAATATCAATGTAAGAGAGAAAAGTTGATTAGTTGCCTTCCCATATGGCACCCCCAACTAGTGATCAAACCTGCAACTTAGATATGTGCCTTGACCGGATCATAAACCCTCAACCTCTATGTATACAAAATGATGATCCAACCAACTGAGATACACTGGCCTGGGCTCAAATGCTCTTCCTGAATTAAAGGTCCCTCTGTTGCTATGACGTATTTCCAGTGCCTGTGTACCCAAGAAACCCCTGACAATCTGCATTTTTAAAGGAACATGTGTGACTAAAGTCCTGCTTGTTTAACACCACACAATTATGCAAAGAATTAATTTGGTAGGAAATGGAACTTTAAACAAATGAGATAATTGGATAGCAGTACATTCAAGAAAAAATGTTCTTACTAATGGAAAGGAAGGTGGAGATTGTTGACTTATCTAACTGTAGCATTGTCTGTGGTCTCTGTTTGGAATCTATTTTCTTTATCTCTCAAACTTGAAATAGGCAGAAAGAGATAGTCCAATATTAAGCTGAGAATGCAAATAATTGTTGGACACAATGCCAGCAAGCTAAACATAATGAATATTATGCATAAACAGGATTGAGATTTAGAAGTAAAAATTGAAACTAGAGTTAGGCAAATAAAACAATACAGTCAAGGAAAGATAGCAAACTGGGTATAATAATTAGGGTTCTAAGAAGGGATTTTTATTAAATAGTTACTACCCTGAATTGTCTGGCCAGTGAAAATAAGTGTGCTGTACTATATTTCTTCAATTATTTTCTATCTTAAATGCTTTTTCAGCAAATATGGATTTTACTTATGTGGTCTTATTTGTACTTGATTCTGGCAAGATTGCACTGAAGTGACAACAAAAATAAACAAAATGAAGGACCCAAACCAAACTAAGAACAACAAAATTAAAATAAAAATTATGTGCTGACATAATCAAGAAATCTATCTGCCTTCCTTTGTGATTTAGTTTTTTGGTATCTAGTACTTGTGGGCTTGGCTGACTTGACCACTGACATCAATGTTGATGCTAGATTGTTTTTTTCTTCCTGCTTGAGTCCTTCATTTGATGGCTCTTTCATTTGGTTTGTGATCTGCATGTAGGGTAAAACTGAGCATAAAACAAATGATCCACTGAAAATCTCCATATCATTCTGGCCATCCTTGTGATTTGGGTGACTGAGCAAAAGCAGGAAGAATTGGAAAAGGGGAGAGCATGTGCAGCATTATATGTGATGCAGAATGAACAGGAGGAGGAGAGCAGACGAGAACTTACCCTTCATTGCACAATTGTAAACAGCATCTGAGTGGGCTGTACTGAAGTTCCAGGAAGAGCGGGCTGTGAAGGATTAACCCTCCTGCTGTTCTTACACTTCTTATCTGAAAGTTGCACTTGGTGGTGTGTCAGCAGGCTTAGCTGCCAACAATCGACAATACAGAAACACAAGAAAGAGCCAAAAATTCCTTCCATCCAAACAAGACAATGGGAGCATTGGCTGGAAATTATAAAGTCTAGGGTTTTGCACATTTTCAAATAAAAACAGCAGGAGGTGGAATTATTTCTCTTGTAATAGTCAGTCCTTGGATGGGAGTTACTGAATCTACTGAAGTGATTACTAATCATGGAGGGTAAATGTAAAATTGTCTGAATACTGCGAAGTAGTGGTATGTTGAAGAGGAAATATAATTTGTTCTATGTTGTCCTGTAGCAGTTGTATAAATGGATAACAATTACAGTGTTTCTGTAGTAAAAATACTCTTATTAGTTGCAATTATCCCAAAGTGAAATATAAAACCATGGGGAACATAGAACTTTCTATCACTGCAAATCATTCAACAGAAAGTCCAAAAAAATGTGTTGCATAGAATATCCCATCTTTGATATGTTGCTGCCAAAAAGCAGTGATTAAAATATGGGTTAAATGTAGATGAAGAATAACACAATTAATCCAATTGCTCCCATTTGCCTTACAAAGCAAGTGTCCAGGGGTTGTTCAGGGTCATTTAGACCCACCTTGTTATTGCCTATTTACTAGTTATTAAAGTCAATGAACAAATCTGATGTAGTTGGCATGAGGTGGGAAGTTTTAGGGGAGTGGGCAATTGTACTCTGCAATTGCATAAAAATTTTCACTTCCCTCATAGTAGTTACCTGAGGCAAAAATCTTTGTTTGTAGTCTAGTGGAAATCACTGGTTCCTTGTTCTGGTACTATTAATTCTTGTACCTCTCAAGCAATTATTATTCTTTCTGTAGTGATAACCAGCCATGAAGTTATCCTGGTTTTAGTTTTAAAGTATTTCTGAATTTACCATACCTTTATTCTCTTTTCAATCTAAATTTTCAATACCAATTATTTAGGCTATCATCACATTTTGTCTAGACATTAGCCATTCTGAATTCTCTCTATCTCTACACTGTGTGAGATACTTATATTCAAATATGAACATATTATCCTATTCCATAAAATTATTTAATGACTCCCCACTTTCTACAAAACTGGTTTCCAATGTTTCTAGAGGTGGAGTTGTATATTCAAATAAAATTGGATGTGAAATGTTTCCGTGAATTGGAGGAAAATTTGAGTAAGTGAAGCATCGGGAGTTTTTTAAGGGTAATAAAACTATTCTGAGTGATAATGGTACTTTAATTATGGACAAATAATCCTGTAGTAGGCAGTTAGAAAGGCATTAGAAGAGTAGGAATGATAGGCAAGGTACAAAGGTCATCCAAGACAGAAAGATCCAGTGCTTAGTGAAAAATTATAGGATGGGAGCTTGCTCCAGGTTAACCTTTCCTTCTTTACCATATCTCTGGCCCAGTAGTTTAGACCCTCTCCTAACCTTCCCTCCCCTGACACGTGGTAGATCTTTTTAGAGGAGAAATAAAGGGGCTGAAGAATAGCCTCAAAGGCTCCCTTATATGACCACTCCCTTTGGCATTAATCCTTCAGGACAATGAGGTTCTGATGCAAATCAAATAATCTTAGAAACAAAAACTAAAGTCTACTGACCACAGAGACAGTGTTAGTCAAAATAGAGAACATCTGGCCTTTAGTTAGGTTTCAGCTCCAAGCCCAGAAAAGCAATAAGGCCAGGTAGAGTGAAACCATGGCTGACAGCAGGATCAGATGCAATGATTAATAATACTTTCCTCTAATGCCAACCAATTAACAGAGACCATTAATCTGAAAAGGCAGACCTGTAAATCTGGTGAATATTCTATTGAGATCCTCCCCTGAGACCTCCATATAAAAACCATCAAAAAAAGGACGAGAAAGTTCTCTCTTGTGCATCCCCATACCTTTCCTCACCCCTTTATCTCATTAGGGCTCTTTCTCTCTCTCTCTTTCTCTCTCTCTCTCTTTTTCATCCTCATCCTATACCTTGCTCCTTTCTCCTTCTTGTTTCTCTAAATTGTGTTCATTCTGCCTTTATCCCCCTACGCTTAAGGGTCCTTCCTGTGCCTCTGTAACTTGTTCCCTGAGCCCACACAGCCAAGCTGGCTCACTTCTTCTACCTTTGTGACTTTCTAAATAAACTTTTGCTTGTAGTTGAGTCTTGCCTCTGAATTATTTCTTAGCGGGAACTCAAGTACCAATGTTTCTGAACCAAGGGTCTAAAATTCTGCCGTCCTGAAGCTGCTTTTTTTTTATTGATTTTAAGATGTTTCCTAAGACAAAAAAAAGATTCAGAAAGAACACTTGACCATCCCTACTTTTCCAATGACATTAAAAAATAGCAGCAACTGTATCACTTATTTCTTTTTAGAAAGTCACCCAGAATTTAAAAAATCAAATCACCTATTGAGACTATGTGATTTCAATATCCTTAATAATTGTGGTAAGGTAGTAACCCTGCAAGTATAAATCTTGCAATTTAGTTCACTTATATTGTTAAAATTATCAGTATCTCATGCAATTTGAGAAATCATGTTATATTAGAAAACTACTTAAGTAATAGCTTTTCTCTATCAGGAACAAAAGTGTTATTTTTTTATCTCATTATAAAAGTTCATACTACCACTTTCTTTAGAAGAGGCAATGCACTTCAGTATAAAAAGACATTCTGTAAATTGTGTTGCATTTTATCAGGTATAAATTTAGAAAATCCACAATTTGAAAACTTAATAAACCTTTTATGTTATTATCTGACATTTTTATTAGTGCCATTTCCTAATTACTAATGCTTATCTATACAGCAACCATTTTTTGCTTAAGCATATTTCAATAACACCTTTAGTAAGACCTGGAACTCTTACAACTTTCTGATATTGTTTTTTACCCCATTGATACAAATGGCACTATATTTTACACAATTAAATTTGACCACTAAAATTTATCTAAATTAATATAAATATTTTATCTTTTGGATATCTATTATGTTTTTAAGGATAGATATAAATCACCTAAACCTGTGGTTGGCAAACTACTGCTCGAAAGCCACACGTGGTTCTGGGCCCTTGAGTGTGGCTCTTCCACAAAACACCAAGGCCTGGGAGAACCTATTTTGAAGAAGTGGCATTAGAAGAAGTTTAAGTTTAAAAAATTTGTTTCTCAAAAGAAATTTCAATCTTTATACTGTTGATATTTGGCTCTGTTGACTAATGAGTTTGCCAATCACTGACCTAAACTACTTACCAGATATATTTCAAAAAATCTCAGATATTTTAGTTAAATAATTTAATCCAATTAAATTTATGCTCATTGTCACACTTTCCCAGGGGAGGTCCTTATATAAAATAGTAACTTTCCTAAATAAGCCACCCATCTTCCTATCTCCTATACTGCATAATATTGTGTAACTTTTTCCTCAGTTTGATTAAACTTCCTATAGGACTCTGCTGTCTCCAACTCTCTGACCTCCCTTTTCCCTGAGCATTTACTTTAGAAAACTTCCTATTGAAAATTACTTCTCAGACTCTTTGAAATATAAATCTTCTTTGATTTAGAAAATTCTTTTCCAAAGATCTGGGATCCATCTCTCTGAAGTGAAATAATGAAAGGAAATAGCACACCAACGCCTACCCTCTAGTATCTCTGGGGATAGGAGCCTAATTGAAATAAGCAGCAGTTAGAAAAACAATGAATATTCTTTAATATGACACTTAACATAATTTCATAGGAAAAAAACTCCCTTAAATAAAGGATTCGTGGAGCTCCAACTAAATTATCCCTCTCACTACTTGCATTAGGGTACAGAAAAAATGACACAAAGACAGTAATGAGCAGAAGACAAAGAGGTTTTATATAAAATGGAAGTGCAGAGATTGAAAATGTATACATATTACAGTAGGACTATTCATTGATTTTTTAAAGCGGGAAGAAGGAAAGAGAGAAAAACAACAATGGGTTGCTTTCCGTAAGTACTTTGACCAGGGATCAGATCTGCCACCCAGGTGTGAGCCCTGACAGGGAATCAAACCTACAACCTTTCAGTATATGGGATGATGCTCTAACCAACAAACCCAACTAGCCAGGACTGATTGGCTATGTTGAAAAAGCTACTGGTTCTTTGCAAGCCCAAGATAATATAATGTTTAGGAACAAAACCTTTCTCTCTCCTTCCATGACCCATGTTTGCCCCATGCACTTGAGAATTCTCTCTCTATAGCTATGTTGCTTTAGCAGTTACAGGGACTCCTGGTGGGAGCCTAGATATAGCACAGCAAGGGATTTTAGTTGTGGTCTGGGAACTCAAGCTAAGCTAGCTGGATGCTGAGAAAGGCTGGACTAAACCAAGCTTTAATAAGGCACAGGGTCTCTGGACACTGACCCAATGTCTGGCCTTGATTTTCCATGGTAGGATGAACAGAGATGGGACATTGGAAACCCAGGGGCAGCCTTCTATTTTCACATGAATAAATCTCACCACCGGACCTCATTCTACCTTGTGGGTCCCTGAAGATGCTTTTTCTTGCAACACCATAAGAACTCCATTTCCACCACAACATAATGATATTTATATATATGAAAGGCTAATATGCAAAGTATCCCCTTGAGAGTTCAACCAGGAGATTGGGAGTTCTATTGCTTGCTATGAGGTGTGCTGACCACCAGAGGGTGACACGGGATGTGGCAAACCACCAGTGGCAGCTGAGGGAGTGAGAGAAGGAGGAGACAGGGAGGCAGGGAGGTGGGAGGGCCAGGGAAGGAGAAGGTGGGGAGAATCATGTGGGGAGGCAGAGAATGGGGAACTTGATTGGCCCTGATTGCAGACCAGGGGTAGGGACCCTAGCCTGTGTATGAATTTCGTGCACCAGGCTTCTTGTACTATAATAAAAGGTATGTGAATGTGGTCTCTCTCTTTGACAACCATTTCTGATAACTGAGACTGTTACTAAGGAAGAAGGGGTAGCTGTACAGAGTAGGTAAGCTGGACAAGGGGAATATTTACATTCTGAACTGGGTGAAAGTGGATGGTGGATTACATCACTCTATTCTGAAAGGAGTACAATGTAAAACTTAAGAATTATTTATTTCTAGAATTTTCTATTTAATATGTTCCATTGTAGTTGACTAAAACCAAAAAAAAAAAAAAAGGGCAATTGACTATAAGAATAGTACTTTTTCAACAATTAAAAAAAAAATATTTTCCCTATGAAAATTGGTCTGGTTAGACTGCAACAAAAATAATTTTATGGTTGGGGGTCACCACAACATGAGGAACTGCATTAAAGGGATGTGGCATTAGGAAAGTTGAGAACCACTGGGTTAGAGTTTTAAAATTATCTGTGTTAATTTTTATTTATTTAAATGTGTTTCTTTGTGGGAGAGAGAAAATCATCTATTTTACATTTAAAAAGTTTTTTTTTTAATTTGCAAATATTTAATTGGGTCCCTATGACTGCACATTTTCATCCCTTATTTTTATATTTAGATTTTTACTTTTATATTACGTCAGTTAGTGTTGTATATATTAACTGTACTTTTTAAAAACCAGATGTTATACTATTTCTTTAATATTTTCAATTGTTTTTATTTTATAATGCAATAATTTCTATTTCATTATTATACATTTTGTTTGCTTGCATTAAGTTACTTTTGTTGTCCTAATTTTTTAACAAAATGGTTAGTTTTCTTTTTTTCATCTCTTTTGCTTGATAATGTTTTTAAATCTATAAATCATCATCTAAGCCCTGAAGTGAGCGTATATTAAGTTCTGTGCATTTTTAGTTTTCATTTGTTTACTTATGCTAGATAGTTTGCAATTTTAGTTTGGATTATTTTATTTCACAACTTTTTCCTTAGAAACTCTAGATTTTCTTTAAAATATATTCAAATTTGGATTTTTATGTCTGGTTATTTTAAAACTATTTTTGTTATTAATTGCTTATGAAATTTTAATATAAATAGAAATTTAATCTATTTAATTCATGCTTTAAGAAATTCATGCTTTAAGAAATTCAATATATATATGTACTAGAGGCCAAGTACACAAAATTTGTGCACAGTGGGTGGTTGTCCCTCAGCCCAGCCTGCACCGTCTTCAATCTGGGACCCCTCGAGGGATGTTCGAATGCCCACTTAGGCCCAATCCCAGTGGGCAATCCGACATCCCTCTCACAAGCCAGGACTTCTGGCTCCCAACTGTTTGCCTGCCTGTCTTCCTAATTGCCCCTAACTGCTTCTGCCTGCCAGCCTGATCACCTCCTTACCACTCCCTTGCCAGACTGATTGATGCCTAACTGCTACCCTTCCAGCCTGTTTGCCTGCAACTGTCCTCCCCTGCAGGCCTGGTCACCCCTGTCTGTCCTCTCCTGCAGGCCTGGTCACCCCTAACTGGTCTCTCTTGCAGTCCTGGGCTCATCCCAACTACCCTTCCCTGAAGGCCCAGTCACCCCCAACTTCCCTCCTCTGCTGGCCTGGTCACCCCTAATGTCCTCCCCTGCAGGCTTGATCAACCCCAACTTCTCTCCCTGCAGGCCTGGTCACTCCCAACTGCCCACCCCTGGTGGCCTGATTGCCCACAACTGCCCTCTTTGTATGCCTGGTCCCTCCCAATTGCCCTCTCCTGCTGGCCATCTTGTGGTGACCAGCTTGTGTCCACATGGAAGCAGGATCTTTGACCACATGGAGGAAACCATCTTCTGTGATGGTCAATCTGCATATTACTCTTTTATTAGATAGGATAGAGGTCAGGTGCAAGGGTGGGGGCAAGATTGTTTGCCCTGAAAGATGTTCTAGATCAGGGTGGGGGTTCCTTGGGGCATGGGGCAGCATGGGCAAGGGGCTTGTGGTGGTTTGCAGATTGGCCACATCCCCTGGTAACTTAAACAGAGACCGTGGTATCTGGTATTTATTTATCTTCTATAATTGAAACTGTGCAGCCTGGAGCAGAGCCAAACCTCCTGCTCCCTCTGAGGCAGCTGCCATTTCTGTTGATATTTATTTATCTTCTATAATTGAAACTTTGTAGCCTTAAGCCGAGCCAAGATAGGCCAGGGCTGCAGAAATTTGGCTTTCTCCATCACCAGAGGCAATCCTAGCCTCCTGCTCTCTCCAGCTCTGTGGCTGCCACCATTTTTGTTGGGATTTATTTAGCTTTTATAATTGAAACTTTGTAGCCTTGAAAGCAGGCCTGGGCCCTCCAGGGTGAGTGGAAAGCTTGGCTTCCTCCATTGCCAGGGAAACCCAAGCCTTCTTCCAGTTTTCTCTGTGGCCACACCATCTTGTTAGGGGTTAATTTGCATATTCACTCCTGATTGTTTGGTGGGTGTGGCTTGTGGGTATAGCAGAGTGGTGGTTAATTTGCATATCAATCTTTTATTTCATAGAATACACATATAATCAATTTTATACATATTTTATTGCAAAAGTAAAAGAAAGTAATTGTCTGATTCCAGGTTGTATAATTTAATAACACTACATATTAGGGCTATGATTCTAGAAATACTGTTTTATACATAAAATTTTGTTTTGCAATTGGTTAATTAAATAAGTTGTTTTTATAGTTTTCTTATGTTGTAACTCTCCATTCATCCTCTACAGTTTTTGTTTTATGGATTTTTATGGTTATTAAATCACAAGATTATATGATATTAATCAAATGTCAATCTTTTTTAGCTACTAACCAATGATTTTTACTAGGGTGGCTAAGTAACTTAAATGGTAACTTGGCCTTTCAGAAAATTGTTTTTAAAATTTTGAATGACGTAACTTATGTATCTTTTAAAAAAATATACGTTTTATTGATTTTTTACAGAGAGGAAATGAGAGGGATAAAGAATTAGAAACATTGATGAAAGAGAAATATCGATCAGCTGCCTCCTGCACACCTCCCCCTGGGTATATGCCCACAACCAAGGTATAAGCCCTTGACCACATTCGAACCTGGGATCTTTCAGTCTGCAGGCCAATGCTTTATTCAATGAGCTAAACTGGTTAAGGAAACTTATATATCTTCTGCTAAGAATAAAGTAACACCTAAAGTCAACCTTAATATATTTCAGCTTGATTTTAGGTGACCTATATATCTTGGTTTTATCTTTAAATATTTGAAAGCATTGTGAGAGCCCTATTTTATTGTTTCTGGATAGAATGTTTTTATGTGTCCTATCCTCCTGAATGCCTTTGAATATGAGTACAAGGCAAGTATAAATACATTTGCAAAGACGTCACATACACATTAAGGTAATTTTACATGTGGCTAGCATGAAGGACACAAGATAGCCCCTAGGGCTGAGAAATGCATTTTATATAAAAACAACATAAAGTTTTACTCCTATTTGCTCAGGTTTCCTTCTAGACCCCATAATTCTTGAAGGTTCTATCTTTTCTTTCCAAACATTCACCAATCTTTAACTCCTTTAATATTCATGGGTGTAGTCCATGTCATTCTTAAAATATAACACTTTATTGCAGGAATTTAAAACTGTGTTTTCTCAAGTTGGATAGTCCTAATATCCCCACAATCTCTGAAAGATAAATATATTTGAATACCTCAGGCTATCTATATTCTACATGACATTTTGCATTTCCTTACATGCTAGAGAGTTTCAGTCTCCTTTTATGGTGAAGACCAGAGCATTGAAAATATTTACCTTCTCCACACATGCTCGGCAAGATTTGTGAGATGTTGGAGTACTCCTGCTTTTGACACATGGAGGTTGCTTGGAGATAATATCAGAATTGCCTGGATGAGCAGATAGGGATTTTTTTTTTCAAGTGCTGATTGTTAGAGACCAGGGATTCATACAAGAAAGATTCTGTGATTCCTACGTAAGATTCCCGCAGAGTCAAAAAAAACATACTGTCCTACTTATGCTGATAGGAGAACATCAGTTATAATGGCTTGGGGAGGCTAGTTAAACATAAATTGTATTTTCTTCTATATGTAAACTCTATGACTTTCAAAGTATTTTTCTTTTTCTAGAATACATTTATCCCATATTTTAAACTAATTGTGTGATAAAATGCTTATTGGATCAGAAAATGGCAGGCAAGCTCTTTATAGCACTACCAAATGCTTAATTTTTCTAATGTCCATTATAATGCCTGGATATATAAGCAATTCTTCTATTTTGATTTTACATTATAGCCTCTTGATATCTATAAGAGTTCTCCTATTAAACTGTCTGGCAATTCAATAGTAAAATATCTTATAGGATTTCAATGAATTGATAGGTATTGACATATCCTCAAATGTCAACCAACTTTACTCTCTACTCTGAAAACTAGTATAAATAACAATACCTATAAATGCCTCAGTTCTATAACAACCAACAAAAACCTAATATATCACATTTCCATTTTGGATCTCTTCCCATGCCTGAAATAGGGAGCAGCCACAGCAAGCTATCTGCTAGTTGGGTCAGGTTTAGTGATTTGTAGATTATATTCATATGTTTGCTTTCCTCTACTAACTTGTATTCTTAGCTGAGAAGATAAATCTGTTCCATAAAGTTTTGCATTTCCTACATACTTTAGCACATTGTTTTATGTACATATAATATATATTATATACAATATGTTGTATTAACTCATTTATTTAGCATATTGATTTGTGTATATGTGTATGGTGTACATGAATATGGGTACATATATTCATGTAGATATGTACAATTACACATATATTCTCTTGTTTTATTTTTCAACATGCAAGACCAAACCACCATGAGGTTAATTACTTAATAAATGTTTTTATAATAAATTAGTCAGGTCTTAGTTGCACCTAGTGTAATGGGGAATGAATATGTTATACTACTTATATTGGTTTGACTAGGCATAATATAGAACCAAAATGAGAATGTATGGCAAAGTAAGCATATAAAACAATTTATAAAAAACTACCCAAATTAATCTTAGTAAATGTTAAAGCCAACTTGTTACCCTAACCTGATTTTTCTCTCAAAACTAGAGCTAAATGAGTACACGCACACACACACACACACACACACACACACACACACACACACACACTATGTTGTATTAAGTCCTTTACAGTCCAGGAGTTTCTATTCCTGTGTAAACCTAGGAAGCAAGCTGGCATCAAGGCCCACCTGATGATGACCAGGCAATAGGAATTCAGTTTTGAAAAAGGCCAGATGGCCAACTCCAGAATCCTATGTAATAAAGAGCTAATATGCTCAATAGGCTGAACAGCTGAACTACCTTCCGGAAGGCCTTCTGGACAAAGCCAGGGCTGTGAGGGCCGGCCAAAGCTAAGAGGGGATGTGAGGACTGGCCAGGGCAGCCAGGGCTGTGAGGGCCGGCCCCTTGCACGAATTTTGTGCATCGGCCTCTAGTACTGACCATGTCAGGGCCCACGGGAAGATGTCCTGCACAGCCAGTACATCATGCACATCCTACACTAAAACTTATGCTAACCTTCTTAATTCAACGACTTGTAACAAACAATACTTTCCTCTGGGTCATGAAACGGGATGCCCTTGGCCAGTTTGGCTCAGTGGATAGAGTGCTGGCTTGTGGACTGAAAGGTCTGGTCAAGGGCATGTACCTTGGTTGCAGGCTCTACCATGGTTAGAGTCTATAAAAGGAGGCACAACTGATATGTATCTCTCTATGTTTTTCTCTCTGTCTCCCTCCTTTCGTCTCTCTCACTAGAAAATCAATGGAAATGTATCATCTGGTGAGTATTAACAAACAAAAATAGAAGAACAAAAGCAAAAGATCCAGTTTGTCAAGCCTGCCATAAATTGCTAGCAGCCTTATTTTTATTTATTTATTTATTTATCTATCTATCTATTTATTTATTTAGCATATTACAGAAACCAGATGTTCTGGATCCTTCCTGGGCCTGGAATGGCTTGAAACTGGTTTTGGCTGACATTAAGGATCTCTATTAGGACCAGCAAGAACACTGCCTGCCTGTCCCAGCACCTGCCCTGATTTTTTGTTCTGCTCTTCTTCTCTTGCCTCGTAATAAAAACCCCTGCCTACATTGAGATGTTAAGATGGGCTTCGAAATAAGAGTCCTTCGTTTCTCATCAGTAGCTGTCTCAGAAGTTTGGCTTTTATTTAGACAAACAGTCAAACTTGGATTCAGTTATACTAACTTGGGAAAAGAAAGAGGTACCTCAAAAACCATGATTCCACTTAACATCATAAATGTATATGTCGGTTTCTGTGAAATAAGATGAGAGAAAGGAATCCTCATTCTCATTCCCATGGAAAGTCATGGCACATTATGGAATGTTTCTGCAATGCTTTGAGCAAGAAGAAAAAAAAAATAACCAAAGACCAGAATGCTTTTTTAAAGATAAACACAAATTACAAGCATAGATAAGGCACATTCCAAGATGTGTGTATGTATGTGTGTGTTATTACTTTGCAAGAACTATCTTTACAGTCCAAAATGTAAAACAATGCAAATAAAAATAGTATGCTAACTATCCCTGCTTTTTACTTCAGAATTTAATTCACTTTATAATTTCCTTAACATGAAAAAAAATGTCAGTAGCTCTGCATAGTACCAAAGACTGAAGAGTGAGTATTTTAGGTTTTAATTTGTTAGACTAGCTTTGATTATGAATAGCCTATTGTAATATGTAACAATAATAAAACTCTGATAAACACACACATGGCAAGATAAGGGGCTGTCATCTCCTGCTATTACATTTACTAGTAAAAAGCAGGGAGCCATATAGCATCCAAGAGGCACCACAGGTGGGTTTACACTGTCAGACTTCCTTAGCCCAGGATTTGGCTCTGGCCTCTGCAGGCTGAACCACCTGAATTACCTACCAGTGCTTCAAAGAGGATACATTCCGCAGGGAAGATTCAAGCTAAGCTGTCTCACAGAGATGGGTGTTTGAAGCAGAACACTAGTTATCTACCTACTACAAGAGAAGTAAAGCAGATTCCTAGCAGAATACAAATGTTCTTGGACAGCCTGGGATAGAGCAAGGGAAGTCAGTTTAACAGTCACATATCTGATTATAGTAAAAATGCATTCATAAGCCTGCTCTAGTCATACACTTGCCGCCCTGATGGAGTTAGGATAATATTGAAGAGAGAGCCCTGTGCTCCTGGCAGTGCCTGCATGAGAACTGTCAGTTCTGGTGGTCAAGAATTCCCTTTTCAAGGCTGAAGAATGTCCCACAGGTAAATTTTTCTGATATTCAGTCTTCTGACGATGGTCTAGTCTTTCTGTACTAAAAGCCATTACTAACACACCTTTGCCTGTGTCTGCTCTAAGGTGTTAAGTATTTATTTAAATGATTAATTATCAAAGAATGACATTTCACATATGTTCCTGTACACTGGGAGCAGTTATATTCCTATCTGTGTGCTCATATATTTATTTAAAGAATTTTAAACAGGCTGATTTACTTGTTTTTTTTCCACTCAACCAAAAGTAGTAATTTATTCTTTATGCTAGTAAAATAACAAAAAGATCTAAGTATCCCAAAGTCTACTTAATTCAAGCATGTTTTGGGAATCCCACTGCCCCACCCACCAACGATAATAATAATAATAATAATGATACACTGCATTCAACCTAAAAAGTAGAAGTTTTTCTCCGAAATGAATTTTTAGTGTTTAAGGTAAAGTAAACCTCTCATTGCTATGTTTAAGATATAGAGCATGGAACCTGTGATTTTATTTTATTTTATTTTTTAAATATATTTTATTTTTTAAATATATTTTATTAATTTTTTTACAGAGAGGAAGGGAGGGAGATAGAAAGTCAGAAACATCGATGAGAGAGAGACATCAATCAGCTGCCTCCTGCACACCCCACACTGGAGATGTGCCCGCAACCAAGGTTCATGCCCCTAACCAGAATCGAACCTGGGACCTTTTAGTCCACAGGCTGACGCTCTATCCACTGAGCCAAACTGGTCTTGGCTGGAACTTGTGATTTTCATCTCCATGGAATAGAAAATAATGTATCACTTATGTAGATCTGTAAATAAATTCTTGCCTTGAGAAAGTAGTAAAAATTAGGGTAACTAAATATCCCTCAAAGCAGGAATTGAAATATTTGTGTGTTGTTTTTTTTTAAGTAAATATTTTAGGTTTTAGGAGCCATTTGATCTCTGACATAACAACTCAACTCAGGAAGCAATTAATCAGAGAGAACATGTGAACAAATGTGTGCTGTATCCCAATCCAATTTTATATACAGAAATAAGCAGCAGAGCACGTTTGCCCTGTGTTCTGGAGTTTGCAGATCCCTACCATAAAGAAACATGGAACACACCCTTCCATGTGACACACAAAATCACATGGTACTTCTTGTGGCCTTTTGTCACACACCACCTTAGGCTTGATTTCTTCCCTTTTTTTTTTCCATGATAAAGTGAACTAGACACTTAATTTCATGATGCCTATTAATTAATTAACTGGTGATCAGAGTGCAGGAACAAGATGCCATTTTCTCCGTGTTGATTTTAACAGTCATTTTGATATGGACTAGCCTTCATCATTATGTTAGCCTGTAGAGAACGGTCTTTTCTTTATAAGTAATTGGCTAAAGTTCAGCAAAGGTTAGATGAATATTATCAAACTGGCTGTGTCATTTACAAAATCTGTGTGATTCATTGATTGCACTTTCCACTTTAACCTTATAACTGTTTAAAAGGTTTTCTTCTCACTGATGAAAGTCTACCAAGAGATAAGGCAATGGGAATTATTGATGGAATGTCTAAAAGGGGGGAAATGCAATTATAATTCATTTTGCAGTTCCACTTGGGAATGTACTTTAAAACTTCACAGTTGAGAAGTAGTTTAACTTGTTTTCTCCTGTAAGTCAATGTCTTAAATCTTGCTGATCGCTGGAGGATGCTTTAATTTATTTGCATATTATAGGATGAAAATAAATTTAGAAAATGTAGGCTCTTCTCTGATATTCCTATGAAATCTTCATCTCCCACATCTCATCTTTACCATCAGTATTCCTTACTTCTTCTTTCTCATTTCCTTTCCTCATTAATCTTATTCTTCTCCTGTTCCTTGATATCTTTAATTTTTGTCACAATCTATTAGTCTACACACACACACATACACACACACACACACACACACACTATATATATAATTTAAATATAGCCTATAATAATACTAATACTACCATTTATTAAAAGTTATGTACCAGATTCTGTATAAAACAGTTTATTATATCTGGGGAGCAGAAAAATGAAGCAGACTACACAGCTGACAATGGCATAATTAGGATTAGAGAGCAGGTCTGCCTTTCCTATTCCAAGGTCCAAACTTTTTTTGTAACTATATATTACCACCTCTATAACTTATAGAACCATATGATCCAAACCTTTAAAAAATAGTGCTATTGCCGAGACAGGTTTAGCTCAGTGGATAGAGCATTGGCCTGCGGACTGAAAGGTCCCAGGTTCAATTCCGGTTGGGGGCATGTACCTTGCTTGCAGGCACAACTCCAGTAGGGGCATGCAGGAGGCGGCTGGTCGATGTCTCTCTGTCATCGATCTTTCTTATTTTCTATCCCTCTCCTTTCCTCTCTGTTAAAAATCAATAAAATATATTTAAAAATAAAATAGTGTTATGTCCATGAGCTCTCTTCTCTCCTTGTCTTACCAGAAACCATTTCTAGAAAGCTCAATCCTTAAAATTGTCACTTTATATGTGAATTATATATAACTTCAATTTAATAGGCTTTAACTTCAATTTAAATAGACTCTTGGAAAAAAAGACATTAAAATATCTTCAAATTTCTCTCTTTGACCAGGAGTTTTACTCCATGATATTGTTATCATTGATTTACTTTGCAGTTTCTGCCTTTGAAATATGAGTCTTTAAGAAGAAAGAAAATTACTATTTTTATTCGCAGTACTTCATACTAGGTAGTCTATAGAATATTATTCACGTTGGTTTAACAATAAATAAATAGGTGAACATACTACAAATGAATATTAACCAGGTTATAAAATCTGAAATCCTGACATTGAAATCTCAATTGGATTTATACTACTTGAAAAGGCTATAATATCCATGTTACTTGTAAGTTCTCAGTTTTCCTCTCTGTATATTAGAAATAACATTCACCATGCCAATATTTTTAAAATTAAATATATTTAAAAGGTATTTATAAGAATAAATCAAAGCATGATTATGAACATACTATCTTCTATCTAATAAAAGAGTAATATGCAAATTAACCACCACTCCCTTATACCACAAGCCACACCTACCAGCCATTCAGGAGTGGGTATGGAAATTAACCCAACCAAGATGACTACAGCAGCAGAGAGAGCAGGAGGGAGGCTTGATTTCCCTGGCGATGGAGGAAGCCAAGCTTTCCACACTCCCTGGGGAGCCAAGGCCTCCACTCCAGGCTACAAAGTTTCAATTGTAGAATATAAATTAATACCAGATACCAGAGCCTCTCCCTGAGTCGCTTGGTTTGCTGTGGAGCATGGCTGGCCTGCAAACCACCACAGGCCCCTCACCCAAGCTACCCAACGCCCCAGAGAAACCTCCACCCTGATCTAGGACACCTTTCAGGGCAAACCAGCTGGCCCCCACCCAAGCACTAGCCCTCTATCCTATCTAATAAAAGAATAATATGCAGACTGACCATCACTCCAACACACCAGATGGCTGCCCCATGTGGTCAAAGATCCTGCCCCCAAGTGGACACAAGATGGTCAGCAGGAGAGGGCAGTTGGGAGGCACCAGATCTGCAAGGGAGGGCATTTGGGGATGACCAAGCCTGCAGGGGAGGGCAGTTAGGAGCAATCAGGCTGGCAGGGGAGTAGTTAGGCATCATCAGGCTTGCAGGGGAGTGGTTAGAGAGTGAGCAGGCTGACAGGTAGAAGCAGTTATGAGCAATCAGGAAGGGAGGTAGGCAAGCAGTTGGGAGCCAGGAGTCCTGGATTGTGAGAGGGATGTCTGACTATCCATTTAGGCCCAGTAGGATCCGTACCAGGTTCGGGCCTAAACAGGCAGTCGGACGTTCTTCGAGAGGTCCCAAATTGGAGTGGGTGCATGCACAAATTTCATGCACTGGGCTAGTGTATATATATATATATATATAAGCCCAGCAACCTTTATAACAGAATTACCTGAACAACCAGAACAACCAGTCACTATAACATGCACTGACCACTAAGGGGCATACAGTCGATGCATGTGCTGTTCCCTGGTGGTCAGAAGCCGGGCTTATGGCTGATGAGCTCAGTGGTGGTGGTGGGAGCTTCTCCTCCACAACAGTGCTAAAGAGTGGCAAGCTAAGCAGTAAGGAATGAGTGGGTGGGCAGTAAGGAGCAGCAAGCCAAGCAGCAGCAAGGAGTGAGCAGGCAGGCAGTCAGAAGCATGAGGTTCCGGATTGCAAGAGGGACCCCCCACCCCATGCATGAATTTCATGCATCAGGCCTCTATTATAAACTACAAATACTTACAAAATGTCAGCAATTAACATTAGACATATTTGTTTCTTCCAAAACATTATAAAGAATCAATGACACATTGCAAAATGGAAAATAACAAATATTCTACAATTAATTATTGAACACTTAGCAAAAGACTTGAGTGGCCCTCCTGTGTATCCTCATAATAGAGTACATCCTCCTATATAGACTGATTGAGTTACTAATGTCTCTCCCTCTAAATTTCATCTTCTTTAGAATAGGAACTATCTTTTCAAAAGCTTTTAACAAGGTATCAGGAATGATTGTATAAGTAATTCATTGTACTATAATTTAGCTTCAGACAGGTCCTGTGCTAGACTCTTGAAATTTTATGTTGGCTAATTACTGTTTTGAAAAGACAAGAGACTTGAGATTAAGAAAAAGACACCAAGCTGTTCAAAGTTAGTGACATAGCAACATTCCTATATTTGAACTGGAATCTGTTTGAAAACCCTATTCTTGTCCTGATACCACATTGCATTTGTAGAACTGGGTAAATCTGTTCTATCTATTAAGCTCCTATAAGATAAATATAAATTACTTAGGAAAAACATTGCAGACCAGGAAACAGATACAGTGTCAAGCAAACTGCTGTCATCCAGGGGAGTCAATCTTGGGATGTAGATGTTAAAGCTGAGAGATGTGGAGGCCAAAAGTAAAACAAAAGCCAAATTTGAAAGTTCAGCCCATTTTAATTTCTTCAACAAGACCGAACAAATTTTCAGCTAACCAAAATAAAGTCTAACCTCTCATCCTTTGTCTTCAACAAGTGTTAAGATAGAGTCGGCATCAAAATAGTTAAAGCACTTACCACCAGTGAGGTGATTAGTTGTTTTAGCACTGGAACACAATCAAGGAAACCCTGGAGATGGCATGTGTTAACCTTGAAAGATCCTATGCATAAGAGTTCCAGAAAAGAGGTCAAGTGAACGGGTTATTTCCATTTGGTATAAATATTTGAATATTAAGTAACAAGCATGGCCACCTTATGTGTACTAACTGAAATCAGACCTGAACTGAGGTGAAACTTCTAGAAAATCATCTCAAGACTTAGAGATTTTTTTTCCTAGGCCTACTTTGTAATAATTTAATATCTTCCCTCTCATTGTGAGTGTGTGTGTGTGTGTGTGTGTGTGTGTTCCAATAGAAGTTCATTGCAGCTATCCACAGATGGGCCAAAGTTCAAATGAAGTACTTTATATGATGGAATTAATTGCTCAAGAGTTTGGTGATTTTGGTGCCATATTCTGGCACCGTGTCATCCATCAAAAATGGAAAACTCTTCTGAGACAATAACATACTTTAAATGTTGACACTTCAAATCACTTTTACATTATTCAATTTATGCAAATGCATGAGAGGTAGGTAATTTATAAATGATCTTCAAATCAAGTTTTTTACTTGCAATATTACCAATGAGCAAAAATGGATAAATATTATTATCACCACCAATTTAAAAAGGTGAATATTGAAAACTAGGGATATTTAATACTTTATTGAAACTAAAATGAGAGTCAATGCTCGTGTACTGAAAAATGCATATAAACTTATTTGAACATAGAATTTTAAAATTAAAGAACTTTCAACATTGAATTTAAAAGGGTCAAAAATTCTCACTCCCATTTTTATGGAGAATGTCTGAAAATTACTATTTCTTAATGTTGGTAAAATACATAAATAAGAAAATAAAATTCTCACCCTAAATTCTATTTCAGTTGACAATTTTCTATGGAATGACAGATTTTGGCTTTAGGCTCACTAACTAAAATGTGTCTTTGGCTTTAGGCTCACTAACTAAAATGTGTCCATTTAATTAAGCCTAAAACTAGATTCCACAAAGCACTTCAGGCATTAGGAAAAAAACAACAAAACCCTGGCAAGCCTTCCAAATTAGAAATAGAGAAGAACATAAAGAGAAGCAATGTTTATTGTAGCATATATAGCTCCTAAATGCACATATTATTTTTAAGAGTTAATTTTGAAAAATCCTATAATTTTATATTATTTTCCATAAAGATGATATAAAAATTACAACATTTATACAGCTGATGAAATGTCAGCAAGTACAAAGAATGTTTCTTTTCTTTTTTCTTTTTCAGAAAAGCATGCAAGTGCCTTTCCTGTGTGAGGCATTGGGCCAGGTGCTTTATGTAAAACCTGTTATTATGCTACAAGAAAAATTTGAAAGATGGAGAGGATAAAGTACATTGATCAATGAACCAAGATCAAGTGAAGTGTTGCTGGTGAGTTTTCTGGCTTTTTTTTTTTTTGTCTTATATAACACAGACTTGGAACTGAAGAAGCTATAACCCTGAAAGTCTAAAAGTAAAGCAACATAAAAGTTCTAACAAAAGCTTGCTGTCTCCGGCCTACGGATGTGAAAGGTGACAACCTACCAACTCAGAAAACATCTGTTCTATATAATAAAGAGGTAATATGCAAATTGACTGCCACACCCTTGCACAAGATGGCCACCTAATGTATTCACAAGATGGCCACCACAAGATGGCTGGCAGGAAGGGCAGTTATAGGTGATCAGGCCATCAGGTAAAGGGCAGTTGGGGTGACCAGGCCTGCATGGGAAGGGGGGCTGTTGGGAGGGGAGCAGGCCTACAGGGGAGGGAGGGCAGTTGGGGCAGATCAGGCCTGTAGGGGAGGGTAGTTAGAGACAACCAGGCTGTCATTGGAGAGCAGTTAAGAGTGACTGAGCTGGCATAGGAGGGCAGTAGTGGGTGGCCAGTCCTGCAGGGAAGAGCAGTTAGGGATGACTGGGCTGGCAGGGTAAGGCAGTTAGGGCATCCAGGCCTGCAGGGGAGGGCAGTCAGGGGTGACTGAGGTGTCAGGAGAGGGCAGTTGGGAGCAATCAGGTTGGTAGGCAAGGACTGGGGCAACCAGGATGGCAGGGAGGGCAATTAGGGGTGACCAGGTCAACAGGGGAGGGCAGTTTTGGGCAACTGAGCCATCAGGGGTGAGCTGTTTGGGGCAATTGGACCAGCAGAGGAGCAGTTAAGCATCGATCGGGTTGGCAGGGGAGTGTTTAGGTACAATCAGGCAGGCAGGCAGGGAGCGGTTGGGAGCCAGCAGTCCCAGATTGTGAGAAGTATGTCTGACTGCCTGTCAGACATCTCCTGAGGGGTCCCAGATTGGAGAGGGTGCAGGATGGGCTGAAGGGCACCTCCTAGTGCACGAATTTCATGCACCAGGCACTCGACCTCTAGTGTGTGTGTGTGTGTGTGTGTGTGTGTGTGTGTGTGTGTGTGTGTATACACATATATATAAAGCCAGCAATCAGATCACCATAATAATCAGGATGACATGGCTACTATGATGCCCACTGTGGACAGCAAACCTCCAGATTGGGGATAGGGCTGGCTGGCCACTTCCACAAGCACTCCCCTGGGCTGTTCCCACCCCTATAGGGGGCCAGGGTAATCTGGCCAGCATCCTGCATCCCCTTCCCACACCTGTCTCCACCCAGATCACCACCCCCCATCAGAGGCAGGGTTGGTTGGCCAACTGTCTGCAGCCCTTCACCCCAGTGGGCCCTGCTCCTGATGGGCCCCTAATACCCCACTTGGCCCACAGCCCTTCCTTCTAGACAGCTCCACCCCTGATCAGCACCCCCATACCAATCCGGTTTGGGGCTGGCTGGCAACCTTCCACAACCCCTCCCCTAGCCACTGACCTCCTCTCAGCCCTCCAACCCATTTGGGGGTGGGGTGTCTGGCCAACCACCTACAGCCCCTCCCACAGCCAGCCCACTGGCCTAATCAGGGGTGGTTTCCACTGGCCAATCACCTGCAGCTCCTTCCCCCCAGCTGGGCCAGCACTGATCATCCACCAACCATTCACCATCTCCTCTTTACAGGTCCAGCCTTGATCTGCCTTGATCAGTGCCAGACCCCACCTGTGCACAAATTCATTAAGCTTAGCAGAAAAAACCTGTGGCCCCACCCACCTCCAACTCATGCCAATGAAGTTCTGGTGAGCAGCCTACTTCACTATCTATAATGAAGTAGCCCAAAGCCTGAAACACAGTGGTGTCAGAGAGGAATTTCATCCCTAGGGGACATTTCATCCCAAAGTGTTAATGAAGACTTGTGGGAATCTTACTTACACCTCCCACCTCAGGCAGTAATGAGACACTTCTCCCACTCCCACCTGTGGTTCTGTCACCTGTGGCCTCATAGGGAGTCAAGACTTTCACTGATGCCCAGAGTGATGTCAGTGCAGGCTGCATCGATAGTGAAAACCCCCACACCTGTCCAGGAGTAATGAGAAGTCCCCCTCTCCCTGAGGCATCAAAAGGTCTAGAGGGAAACTAGTGCTTCCGCCATTACCTGACAATAACAAGACATTGTCTTCTTACCTTGTCAGAATGGTGCAAGAGGAAGCCAGCTAAAGCAAATAAGATCCAGAGTCTTAAAATACCCCCCAAATCCAGTTTTCAATAAAAAAAACCTACACTTATAGCAAGAACTATGAAAATATGAAATTGAATAAGAAACAATAAAAAACAACATTGAGATAGCAGGGTTTTTAGAATTATCTGACAATAAGTTTGAGAAGGCATCAATAAAATGTTCCATGAGTAATTATGAATCACTTAAAACAAAAGAAAACATTAAAAAATAACTTCAGCAAAGAAATAGAACATAAAAATGTTCTCAGCCATATATATATTTAGGTTCTAAAAGTACAAGAACCTAAATAAAAAATGCAATGGATGAGCTAAAATAGAGACTACAGGGAAAAATAGAGAAGAAAGGGAGAAATAAAATCAGCAAGCATAAAGACAGAATGAAAGAAATTGTCCAATCCAAAAAAAAAAAAAAACAGAGAAAATAGACTATAAAATATTATCAGAGCTTCATGAATCTCTTCTTCTTGTTATTGTTTTTGTTATCTTCACCCAAGAATATTTTTCCATTAATTTTTAGAGAGAGAGAGAGAGAGAGAGAGGTGAGAGAGACACGTCAATTGGTTGCTTCAGGACCATGGCTGGAGATCAAACCTTCAACTCAGGTCTGGTGCACAGGCTGATGTTCTATTCACTTAGCCACACTGGCCAGCACTGTATCTTTAAAACTATGACAAAACATCTAGTATCTATAACTCAACAATTGACAGAAATACTACACAGAAAGTCTACAAAGTGGTAGAAGAATTCAACACCGTTAACCAACACTGTCTAATCAACATTTATGCAGCATTCTTCACAACAATAGCAGTATACTCATTCTTTTCAGGTACCCATGGACTTTTACCAAGATATATCATATTGATTGCCATAAAACAAACTCAACCATTTTAAAAGACTAGAAATCATGCACAATGTGTTCTTGGATCCCAGGCAAATAAAACGAAATGAATAAGGGAAAGAATACAGGTTAATGACTAAACACTTGAAAACTAAACAGCGCACATGTGAGTAACATAAAATTATACATTTATTTGAATAAAAAATAAAGTTACTATCGCAGCTAAGGCAGTGATGAGAGGAAATTTTAGAGCAATAAATACACAAAAACAGAGAAAACATGTCAAATTAACAATCTAAGCTGTTATAAAAAGGTTCTAGAAAAAAAACAGCAAAATAAACTCAAATCAAGAAGAAGGAAAGAAATAGTAATAAGAATAGACTCAGTTAAATTAACAAAATTCATATAGTAAATTATTGAAACCAAAAACTGGTTCTGTAAACTAATCTATAAAATTGACAAATGTACTTTAAGACTACAGAGGAGAGAGAATATAAGTTACCAGTTCCAGAATTGAAATTAGAAATTTCACACCAATCTCACAGATATCAAAATAGAATACTACTAACAACTTTATGAACATAATGTGACAATTTAGATGAACTGAACTTACTCCTTGAAAAGTACAAACACACCTCATTTAGTACAAATAAATAATGTGAAGAGCTCTACAGCAAAGACATCCATTACTTATAGTTTATAATTTTAAAACTTTGAAAAATAAACCCCTGTCCCAGGTATCACTAGAGAATTCTACCATATGTTTAAAGAAGAACTAATACTAATTCTATATACACTGAGTGGCCAGATTATTATGACCACCCCATCAGTACTTTGTTGGGACATTTTATTGCCTTCAAAACTGCAGCATTTCCTCTTGGCATTGACTCCACAAGAGGTTAAAAGGTGATATGAGGAATCTGACATCATGCCTGATGAATAGCACTGTCCAGTTCTGTGAGATTTGATGGTTGTTTAACCAGCTGCCTGATGGCTCTTTTAACTTCCTCCCACAAATGCTCAGTTGGATTGAGATCTGGTGATTGTGGGGGTCACCTAAGCAAGGTAAAGTCTCCCTCATGTTCTTAAAACCACTCCTGCACAATACGAACGCTGTGGCATGGTGCATTGTCTTATTGGAAGTAGCCATCTCCATTGGGATACGCCATCAACATGATAAGATGAACTTGATAAGCAATGATACTTAGGTATGTTGTGCTATTTAGACATTGTTCCATATGAATTAAAGGGCCCAAATCATGCCAGAAAAACATTCCCCAAACCATACACTGCCCCACTAGGTGGGAAGGGTTGTACTCATGCATGTGGGGTGCGTGCTTTCATGCTGTTTCCACCAAATTCTCACTCTGCCATCTGCATGATGTAACTGTAGTCCAGTTCATTGGACCACATGACTTTTTTCCAATGCTCAACTGTCCAATCCTTGTGTTCCTGTGTGAATTGGAGAAGTTTTATCTTGGTAACTGCAGACAGCAAAGGTGTTTGAACAGGTCTTTGGCTTCCATATCCCATACGATGCAGTGTTCAGCTAATTTGTCTACAAATGTCAGGTGGTCATAATAATCTGGCCACTCAGTATATAGTAACACCTCACTGCCCCACCCCTGTCATCTTGGTTGCCCTCATTGGCCCTGCCAGCCTGGTTGCTCCCAACTGCCCCCTGTGCTGACATGGTTGCCCCTCACTGCCCCCCTCTGCAGGCCTGATCACCCATCACTGATGCCCCTGCTGGCCTGGTCACCCCACGCAGCCTGCTATTTAGTCATTGTGTGAGGATGTCCTGAACAATTTGCATATTAGCCCTTTACTTGTATAGATAGAATTCAACAATATATAAGAGGAATTACATACTTTTACAAAGTATGTAATTGCTTAGATGCAAGGTTAGTTACACATTGAAAATTAGTCATTGTGCCCTGCCTGGTGTTGTTCAGTTGATTGTAGGTTCAATTCCTGGTCAAGGGCACATACCTAGTTGCATGTTTGCTCCATGATCTGGTCTGGGTACATGCAGGAAGCAACCAATTAATGTCTCTCTTACATTAATGGTTTCTCTCTCTCTGCCCCTTCCTTCCCTTTCTCTCTCTCTAAGATAAAGAAAATTAGTGATTGCAATCCAATATATTAGCAAACTACAGAATAAATATCACATGATCATACCAATTTATGAAGAAAAGTTATTTGAAAAAATCAATTTCCACTCATGGTAAAACTCTCAGAGAACTAGAAACAGATGACAAATAGCTATTAAAAAAACAAAAACCTACAACTATTACTACAATTAATGATGGAAGACTGAATACTTTCCTGATAAGATTGGAATCAATGCACAGATATCCATTCTCAACACTTTTATTTAAGATGGCACTGAATGTCCTAGCCAGTGCAATAAGACAGGAAAAGGAAATAAAATACATATAGATAGAACGAAAGAAATAAAATTATCTTTATTTGTATATAACATAATTGTCTATATAAAAAAAATTCCAAGGAATAAAAAAACAAGCATAGTCCTAGAACAATAAGTAAACTCAACAGGCTACAGTATAAAATATAACTATACAAAAATTAATTACATTTCAATGTGCCAGCAGTGAACATATTACACTAAAATTAAAAATGTAATATCATTTACAAATGGGAAAATAAATACTTAGGTGCAAATTTAACAAACAATGTATAGGACTTTTATGATTAAAATTTTAAAATTCTGCCAAAACCAGTTTGGCTCAGTGGATAGAGCCTGGGGACAGAGGGGTCCCAGGTTCGATTCTGGTCAAGGACATGTACCTTGGTTGCGGGCACATCCTCAATGGGGGGCATGCAGGAGGCGGCTGATCGATGTCTCTCTTTCTCTCTCTCATCGATGTTTCTGGCTTCCTATCCCTTTCCCTTCCTCTCTGTGAAAAATCAATAAAATATACTATTATTTTTTTAATTTAAAAATTCTGATGAAAAAACAGCACTATCTAAATAAGTGGAAATATGTTTTTTTTTTCAGGATTTAAAGACAACACAATAAAGATGGCATCTCTTCAAATTGACATATAGATTTAACACAATTCTTATCCAAATCCTAGCAACGTATTTTATAGATATAAACATGAATATGTTAAGGAAAAAGTATATACAATAGATAAAACAGTTTTGAAAAGAAGAATACAGTTAGAGGAATCAATCTAATTTCAAGGATTATTATGTATCTATGATAATTAAGTGTAAATATTGATGGAGAGATAGACACATAAATCAGTGAAACAGTGCAGAGAACTCAGAAATACATACAAATATACATGACTCAATTTTGACATAGGAGCAAAAGAATTTCAGTGGTAGAAGCAAACTTTTTAACAAATGGTGTTAGAACAGTTAGAAATGAAATCCAAGGACAAAACAAAAATAAAAACATAAGTCTTAAATTCCATATTTTATTTTAAATTTTACTCACAATAGATAATTAATTTAAATATAAAATATTGGGAAAAGCAAAAATATAAGGAAAACATTGGGGAAAATGTCCTGGATCTAGGAAGAAGCAAAGATTTGACACAAAAACTATGATATATAAAAGAAAAAAACCTGATAAGTCTGTTTCATAAATGTTAAAAATTTACCTTTCATAGAACTCTGTGAATATACTCCAAACTACTGAAGAGGGTGTGCTTTAAAAGGGTGAGTTTTATGGTGAATTAATTCAACTCAATAGAGTTATTAAAAATAATTTTACCTATGTGTAAAACGTGTTAAGAGGGTGAAAAGACAAGCCACACACTGGGAGAAAATATTTGAAATCATGCAAACCACAAATTATTATCTATAATAGAGAAAGAATTCTCAAAAACTCCACAATGAAAACAAATGAAACAAATAACAACAATCTAACTAGAAAATACACAGAAAACCTAG
This sequence comes from Lasiurus borealis, assembly GCA_004026805.1. Lineage (NCBI taxonomy): Eukaryota > Metazoa > Chordata > Mammalia > Chiroptera > Vespertilionidae > Lasiurus > Lasiurus borealis. The sequence goes on from PVJN01004476.1 coordinate 53,602, forward strand.
AGATGCTTCACCATTGAGGATATACAGATGGTATTTAAACACATGAACAAAACAACACTGTTCAACATAATTAATCTTTAAGGAAATACAAATTAAAAGCATGATAGTATGTATCTCACTCAAGCAAAATGAAATAAACGGAGCCATTTCAAATGGAGTCAGAGCTGCATCCCAGGGGAAAGGCCTCACATGCCTTGCTCTTCAAACCTTTGGAATGACTGAACTGGGCAAATAACCTTGGGTAGGATCAAACCAACATCGTCTTACCAACACTCTAAAGCTAACAGGAAAGCAGACATCCTGACTAGGAAGACTGAAAACTAAAGCCATTATTTAGAATTAAAGCACCATCATGTATTGCTTGAGAATGATTTAGCTAATCAGCACCAATGAAAGTTCCTTCCTTCTATTCAGGTAATTATTTCTCTTCCCTTTCTCATAAAACCCCCATTACCTTGATATTTGCATCAGTGTTTACCAAATTACTATTTTGGGGATCTCAAATAAATGCTTGTTGCCTCTCACTTTGGCTTTTTTTTTTTTTTAAGGTTAACAAACTACACCTATCAGAATGGCTAAGATAAAAACCCAACATTATTATAAAACAAGGGAAAGGATGCTGATAATATACTATTGGTAGTAAGGCAAACTGGTGCAGATGCTCTGCAAAATTCTTTGACAGTTCCTCTGCGAAGTAAACATACTACTACCGTAAAACCCAGAAATTCCAGTCCTGGGCATCTATCCCAAAGTAATGAAAACATGTTCACATAAAACCTGTTCACAAATGTTCATAGCATCTATATTGGTAAGAGTTCCCAAACTGGAGGAAAAAACACAGATATCTTCAACAGATGAATAGCTAAACAAACTGTAGTACATCCAGATTTCCAGGGGGAAAAAAGACTAAACTATGAATTCAAGAGATAATTTGGAAAAAATCTCTATAGAACTATGCCAAATAGAAAAAAAATGCCAAACTGAAAAGTTTGCATACTGTATCATTTATTCATACACCATTCTCCAAAAAACAACACTTTACGAGTAGAAATGGAGAAGAGATTAGAAGATTTCCAGGAACTAATATTGGGGTGTGTGGGTAAGTATGACTATCTGTACTAATAAAAGTGTAATATGCTAATTAGACCAGGAGACCTTCTGGACATCCTTCCCAGACAAAGCCATGATGGCTAGGCTGAGGCAGAAGCTGTTAGGGGCAATCAGGCCAGTAGGAGAGTGCACTTGTGGGTGATCAGGCCAGCAGGGGAGAAGTTGGGGGAATCAGGCTGGTGGGGGGAAGTTAGGGGAGAGCAGATTGGCAGGGAGATAGTTGGGGGTGATCAGGCCAGTGGGAGGGCACTTGGGGGGCAATCAGGCTGGTGGCGGGCAGTTGGGGAAGAGAGGCTGGCAGGGGGCAGTTGAAGGTGATCAGGCCAGCAGTGGGGGGAGGTTGGGGGCAATCAGGACAGCTGGGGGATAGTTGGGGACAATCAGGCCAGGTGGAAGGCAGTTGGGGACAAACAGGCTGGCAGGGAGGGCAATTGGAGGTGATCAGACTGGCAGGGGGAATCATTTGGAGATGAGTAGGCTGGGGGGGGGTAGTTGGAGGCAAGCAGGCCAGCAGACGGAGTGGTTAGGGCAATCAGGCAGGCAGGCAGGCAGGTGAGCGGTTAGGAGACAGTGACCCCAGATTGTGAAAGGGCTGTCTAACAACCAGTTTAGGCCTGATTCCCACAGGAATTGGACATCTCCTGAGGGGTCCCAGATAGGAGAGGGTGTAGGCTGGGCTAAGGGACACGCCTGCTTCCACTTGAACAAATTTTGTGCACCAGGCCACTAGTAAAACATAAAAGGGCAATACAAGAAATTAATGTGGTAATGAACAGTTCTGTATCTTGATATTCTCTATATCAATATCTTACTCATGGCATTTTAAAATGTTTTTTTTTGAGAGGTAACCATTTGAGAAACCAGGAAAAGGTACTTAGGATTTCTTTATTCACCTCTGTGTATAGGTCTACCATTACCTCAAAGTAAGAGAAAAGTTTAATTAAGTAAAAACATTCATAAAATATCTTTTGAAACCAACAATAAAATTAACCATTATTCTAAAATTAAAATTCCAAGAGCTTCTCTTAGTGACAAGCTTTAAACTTTAAGTATTGAACCTAAAAGTGGACTTGAAGATCTGTTCAAATAGTTTTACATTAAATTCATAATTCTTGTTATTATTACATGCTAGGCACTGTTCTGTATACTTGCAATAGAAATATGCACAAGGTTGACAAAGTTGGTGATGACAAGAAATTACACTTAAATTGGGAAGAAAGGTTATAAAGATATACTTAAATCAACAAGGTGATTTTAAATAATAGTGAGTACAAGAGTAAGGAAAGTAAAATAAGGTGCTGATGTGATAGTAATGTGCAGGGACAATCAAGTGAGGTGACTTTTAGGTGAATCATCAGTTAATGTTTCTCTGAAAACACAAAGACGTGAGTGGAAGAGTTTTTCCAGGAAAGGATGAATGCAGCACAAAGTCCTTAATCAGTAATTGTTTTCCTGCCTTTGAGGGGTGCAAAGAACACTGTGACTTGGGTAAAGTGAATAAAGAAGAAATTGGCACAAGATAACATCTGAGATGTTAGCCATAGCTAATTCACGTAGGATCCCATTTTCAAGACTAAGAAATTTTAGTTTTATGAAAAAAATTTTTGGAAGGAGGTAATTATGGGAGAGATAATATGATTCAAACATTTCAAAATATGTAATAGATTGTAGGGAGGCCAAGAGTGGGAAGCAAGAATATCAATTAAAATATATTGCAGAAGCCCAAGAAAGAGATAATAATTGGATCATGGTAGTAGAGATAGTAAAGATAAAGAAAAATTTGATTAAAGTTATATTTTCTAGAATAGAGAGGACTTGCAGATTTTGAATAAACTGGATGGAATAGGGGAGAGAGAGCAATCAAAGAAAATTCCTTGTTTTTTTTTGACAACTATATAATATAATTATTTAATATCAATTAGATCTCAAAGATAGAATTAATTCCTACATTTACACAGCAAATATTTATTACTAGAGATCCAGTGCACAAAATTTGTGCACTGCGGGGGTGGGGGGATTACCCTCACCCCAGCCAGGGCACTCTCCAATCCGGGATTCCTCAGGGAATTGTCAATTTGTCCAATTGTCAGTGTCAAACATCTCTCTCATAATCCGGGACCACAGGCTCCTAACTGCTCCACCTGACAGCCTGATCACCCCTAACTGCCCCGCTCATCTGCCTGGTTGCCCCTTACTGCCATCTCCCATGCTGGCCTGGTCATCACTTGCTAACCCCACTGCCGAGCTGGTCTCCCCATGCAGCTTGCTGGTCAGTTGTTTGGTTGTCTCTCGCTAGGCCCTCTGCTGGTCTTGTTGCCCACACAGCCTGCTGTTTGGTTGTTACTGTGAGGGCATCGTGACCAATTTGCTTATTATCCTTTTATTAATATAGATAATCTCTTAGGCCCATATAACAAGTGATATGTTATTAAACAATAGAGTTTAAAGTAGCAATGGAATTAGGTGGATCCCAACATACACAATAGGCATTAACATGATATATACAGAGGAGATGATTATTTGTGCCTGAGAGATTAAGAATGACCGAATTTACTAAGAAAATTATTTTATTGGGTACTTAAGAAGTAGAGAGGTGGCATTTTTGAAAGAGGAGCATATTCAGAAGTTTCTCCAAACAGCAAGAAAATAAAGGCCAATGCAAAGATTTATGACATAGCTAGTGACTGAGTCAGAATTACAAATGTCTTTGTCTTGAGACCTTGTAGCATCATTCTTATTGTAATTCCTTTCCCTCCCTATTTTTTTCTAATGAAAATATTAATCATTTTGTTGTTTTCTCCCTCAAGTCCTTGAATCAGAAATATTCATTGTTCACATTACCTATATTTGGATTCATTTTTTTTGAAGTATTGTAGGTTCAGCTAATTCCAGACTTTTATTGCATCCTCTCCCACATGCATTTCAAATTTAGTAGGCCCAGATTTTATTTCTTCCAGAAGAATGTGAACTGGGACTCATTAACTACAAAATTTCCTCATTCTAAGCATGAGTAATTTAAAAAAAAGGTAAATGTGATGAGCTTTTAAATTTAACTACATAGTTTATTCTGTCATGTCTTTTCACTTTAAAGTTTTAAAGTTATTTTTAGTAGTTTCTAACATAGTACAGAAAGATATGTAGAGACGTGTGTGTGTGTGTGTGTGTGTGTGTGTGTGTGTGTGTGTGTTAATGTCTTTCTTGGTCAATTATGAAATCATCACCTCTATATAACCCTGAATTTACCTTTTTCATTTGTTCTAAGAATCCAAAGGTCAGGGAAACACACTGACAATGCAAATAGAATTGCAATCCAAGTAGTTGTGGCAGTGTTGGAAGATAAAGGGATGATTGCCAAAGGAGATCTCTTCTGTTAACCTTCATAGTGTGGTTGTGAAGTAGAAATGGCAAAAACACTTTTTCCTGTAGAATTTTTTGAAAAGATGCTTCAACTGCTTGTTTGCTAAACATTTGTTTAACAAACATTAGCAAGATTAGGGTTCCCTAATAGAGTAGGTAGCAAAGATCAAATTAATATTTTTTTATTGATTGATTGATTTTAAAAACATAGGAAGAGGATAAAGAGAGAAAGATCAATTTGTTGTTCTGATGCATGCACTTATTGGTTAATTCATGCATTTATTGGTTGATTCGTATATGTGCCTGGAGATAGAACCCTCAACCTTTGCATATTGGGACAACACTTGAACCATCTGAACTACCTGGCTAGGGCTAAAATGTAGATAGATTTCTACTGGAGATGGCGGTAGACGCACCTTACTGAAAAAAATTAATAAACCTAATTCTATCCTTAATAGAATGTGCCATGAAATGTGCATTATAATATGTTTTCATAGAAGAAATTAACTAATTATGTAAAAAATGGATTAGATGATGAAGGATATTCTTATTCAATTGGAATGCTTCTATCCAGAAGAAAAGATATAAATTAAATATCCACCTATTTATAGATGTGTTGTGAACCGCCCATTCTCTTTGAAAGGAGAATGAAGCTGACTAGTTAGCCTCCTTCACAAAATTGCAGCAGCGTGTGAGCAAAGTTGTGATGTAAACTAAACTCTACTTCCAAAGGATGACACTGGTACTAATAGATTAACTTCAGTGTACACATGATTGCAATAGAAACTAAAAATGGTTCCTACTCAGTGGAAATATATTACGGAAAAATAATCTCTACTCACCAAGAGTATAGACTTGTAAAGTCATACTACAGTTAGTTTTTAAATAAAGAAAACATGCTAGGCAGCTTTAGAATTCTATTTTTTCTTACATCACAAACATTTGAAATACAATCTGTTCAAAATTTAAATAGTCAGATTCCATTAAACTTGCTCTTCTTCTGCATTTCCTATCTGTGATAATGACCCTTTCCTCTATCAGTTTGTCCAAGTGTGAAACTATGCAATCCATATTCATTTCTTCCTTTCTTTTAATCCCCTGCCATCCAAATGATTACATTTGTCAATTTTATGCTAAATGGAATTGGTTTTGAATTCATTGTTTCTATCACCAAAATGATTCCCTGGTTTCATTTTCATCCTTCTCAACTTAAAATATCATCATTTTCTCCTAATAGATCTTGATTGCTCACATTTGGTCTTTTGAAAAAAATATATAAAATCTTAACATAATCATTGGTTCAGAAAATCATTCAATTACATAGTTTTCATAGTCCAAAATTCTTGACATCATATACGTCATCTGACTCTGGTCTACTTTTATATCCCCTATCTCCTATGATTATCTTAATATTCCACCCCCACTAAAGGATTTGCCACTTCCCACCTATGCCAGGCTCCGGTGAGAATGAGGCATATAATAATAGTTATGTCTCTGTGCTTTCACATTCTCATTTGTAAATGGTGATGAATGTGACCGCTACTTCTTGGCTTGTTTTGAGGATTAAGAGTTAATCCTTACATAGCCTTTGGGAATAAGCATGACATATAATGAATGCTCAATAAATGCTAGATATAATGACAATCATGGCTAATCATGAAGAATAACATTCACACTTTTGTAAATGCCATTTGTATTTTCCAGTAACAGTCTTCATTTATAGCATAGTTCTCTACTTGGCAAAGTCTGACTCAATGTTTCTTTGACCCAATCTAAAAAGTATTGCCTGAGCATACCCACAAGTAGCATAGTATCTAGAACATTGCAAAATTGATGTTTATATTTTCATTAATGAACAACGCATCTATATATTATCTATCTATCTATCTATCTATCTATATAAATGCATACAGATATGCATACATTTTATGCATAATAGGACTTATCTACTGGATTTAGTATATATATATATATATATATATATATATATATATATATATATGGTAAAATAGGACTTATCTACTGGATTTTATGATGAGTAAATGGCTTAGATACATTAATCCATTGAATAGTGTTATTTTACCCTTGATCCATGAGCTCCATTAGGGTGAATATTGACATTATTACATCCCAGTTGATAGCACAACCTTGGCACATAGTAATGGTTGGAAATTTTTGAATAAATGATCCAAGTGTTCTAATTTAACAAGATATAGAAATATAAGACAAATAAAAATCACATATATTTTAATTCCTATAGTCAAAAAACTTATGTCAAATAAGGGATGGTGTAAAAATGTAACTATCACATAACCCCCATGAATGCATATTAGGAAAAAAAAGTACTGTTAGTCCTAAATCCCAATGTTAGCAAAAGTAACTTAACTATGCTGTTTTTCACCATCCTAAAATCTTTAATTGGTGAAAGATGCATGTAGATAAGGAGTTTAGCACCTAGTGGAACCAACTTATAGAACATAATTAGTATCACTGGAATCTGTAGAGATTTATGTCCTTAAATATTCTTTTTAACCACCATAAACCAATGTCTCGTTGCAGGAAATAAAATGCCTAGATAGAATGATTTATTAATCTACACATTCACTCATTCAGCAAATGTTTATTTATTTAGTAATGTTATCAAATCATAGTTTCCTTATATATAACAAATTATGACCAGGTAAAAAGGGGATTTGAAATTTCCCTTTATGTTGGTTTATCATAAAAGAGGTTGTTTCCTAAAGTTTAAATTCTTAAATAGAAAAGAAATTAGTTACCAATAATACACGTATTAATATCATGTATTTTTATGAGGCACTTACAAAGTAGAATTATACATAATTCCTCCCCATAGGAATTTTAAGGCAATAGGGGAGACAGATAATAAACAATCACAATAAATATGTGATTGTGGTAGTGATATGAAGAAGTACAGAGTGAAATGAGAGAATTCAAAAGTATGAACTAATTTAGATTAGTGCCTTTGGAAACTCCTCTCTAGGATTTTATATTTATATAAACTAGAGGCCCAGTACACAAAAGTCATGTACTTGAGGGGTTCCCTCAGTCTAGCCTGTGCCCTCTCTCAGTCCAGGACCTCTTGGGGGATATCTGACTGCCACACAGGTGGGAGCGGCTCCCACCACTGCCAATGCACTCGCCAGCCATGCTCCACAAGGGGAGCACACTGAGTGCCAGTTGGCAGCTCCTACAATGAGCATCTGCCCCTGATGGTCAGTGAACATCATAGCAACCAGTTGTTTTATTGATTGGTCAATTTGCATATTAGCCTTTTATTATATAGGATTGAGATTCCCAAGTCAAGTAATAATTAAATAATGAAGACAAGACCAGAGACATGGGCCCAGAGTAGGGTACAGTGCAGACAGACTAAAGAAGATCAGTGTGGCTGTATCTGAGTGAATGCAGAGAAGACGAGAGGTGGTAGGGATTCAGAAAAATATAGTGACCAGTTCATAAGGGAGGTTAGAGGACACAATGGGGACTCTAATACTTCTCTTAAGTGCACTTGAAGTCAATGTGAAGATTAAACAGGAAAGTGATTTGCTTACATGTCTCCTACTCTCACTCTGCAGTGAGCCCTTGAGATGAAGGGATGTGTTTTCTTCATTCAATAGGAGTTTATCATTTTGGTTAAAAAAATCTATTTTTTAGTCATGCAGAGTTGATGTCAAGTCCATATGCTATCATTTATGAGCTATGTGATTTTGAACAAGGTTCTTGGAATCCTTATGTGTAAAATGGGAATATAAGTATGTCTACCTTACTCATTTATTTGCATGGGGATCAAATATGACAATGCAATAATAGGTACTCTTTTTTTTTAATTTGTGTTAATTTTTTTACACATATCTCCCCATTGCCCCCCTCCCTCCCATGCATACCTCAACCCCCCAGTGTCTATGTTCATTGGTTATGCTTATATGCATGCATACAAGTCCTTTGATTGATCTCTTATCTACCTATCCTAACTTTAATCTTCCTGCTGTAATTTCAGTCTGTTTGAAGCTTTACTGTCTCTGTATCTATCCTTTTGTTCATCAGTTTATAATGTTTTTTATTATCCACAAATGAGTGAGATCATGTGATGTTCTTAAAAAAGTATTCATTATTACTATTAATATTAAATCCCCATCACCTATAGTGGTTGGCAAACTTATTAGTCAACAGAGCCAAATATCAACAGTACAACAATTGAAATTTATTTTGAGAGCCAAATTTTTTAAACTTAAACTTCTCCTAACACCACTTCTTTAAAATAGACTTGCCCAGGCCATGGTATTTTGTGGAAGAGCCACACTCAAGGGACCAAAGAGCCTCATGTGGCTCACAAGCTGCAGTTTGCCGACCACCTACCTAGCACATTAGCTGGCCTATGACAACTGTTCTGTAAACAGTTCAAGAATTGGGCTGAATTCTATAAATAACAAACCTCAGCTACAGAACTTTTATGAAAGTGGGATTATTTTACCCCAGAGTAGCTCTTATCTCCAATAAGCTTTTTTAAAGATAGATACTGACAAAACAAGACTTTTACAGCATAAAAGAGGATGCATCTACATCATGCACTCCTCCAGTCCACAATTCCTTACATGCTTCTGCCTTTTATCACATTTAATTGCCTCCCTATTTTGTAATTTATTCCAATTCTCCTCATCAAAGTTCAAATCTTCACCAGAAAGCCATACTGACAGCATTCTAAGATGCCCTAAAGTTCCTAAAAAGGATCCATTATGCACCTTAAGGTGTTACTGGTACAACAAATGCTTGATGACCTTTCACTGGCCTTAGAGCAACAGACCAGGACTCAAAATGAAGTTTAAGCTCTCCAAAGACCAGAAGCTAAACAACATCTCTCTGGATAACATGTCACTTTGTGTAGAGGCACAACATTTAATCAGCTCAAGTCACACTTTGCTGTCTTGTAATGGCTCAACTTGAATTTCCCATGTGTCAGCTTGCCAGTAACAGATGGCAATGCTGCAGAGAGTTTCCTGCATCGACTGATGGTCCTTACCCGTGAATAACCCCATCACTCAAGTTGGCCAAACTGCATTCTCAGTGCTAAGAAAAGAGCATGTGTTCCTCTTAAGAATTCACACATTAGGATGGATATGTGACAGCCAGTTGCATCTTTTTAATGATCTCAGTGGCTCTGTCTTTAATGCAATACATAGACAAACTAGTGGATACTAACTTCATGGGAAGTAGGTAAGACTTCTCTTAACATGCACCTCATTCTCACCTGCCCTTTGCAGCAAATCCAGGCCTGATACAGAAAGTTAAATGGCTACCACCCTGTGGTCTGCAAGACTTTCCACAATTCCAGTCCCCTAAATGCATTGCTTCATCCTCCTCACACCATTAAAATTTCCCCTTATTTGGATTTATAGAAAGTAATTATTAAGTTATCACAACATAGGTTATCTATCATATTTATGGGAATAAATTTCGCTTAGGTTCTAGAACAGTACCATGACTGACAAGTAATAAACAAAGCTGTCTATTACGTGGTCATGTTGGGGTAAATTGTGTTCATGGTTACTGTTTGCTGTTATACTTGCTCCTAAGTCCTACATATTTTCAGATTTTGATATTCTCCAACCCTTTTATCTTTGATCCCTGTTTCTAGCGTGTACAATTTTTTTAAAATTTTAAAATATTGTTTATCATTATGTATTTAACTGCCAAGGATGTGAGTTACATTGACTCTGGCTCACCTCACTCTAGGCAATTTCTGTCAGACCTAGCTTGAACTTCCTGTGCTCCATGTTTTCATATATCTTTGGACTTCTCCCAGAAGTGGGTGATAAACCATGGAAAGTGAGAGGTAAAAAGATAGCAAGTTTTGAAACATCCATTCATGCTAACCAGTGAATAAAATCATATTAGAAAGCCAAATACTTTTGCTTCAGAAATACTTTTGGCATATAGTTGCTTAGTTGCTTCCTTAGAATCCTTTCAATAACTCCAAGATATTTGTATTGACTCATTTTACAGAGGAAAAAGAAAACATTAAAGGAGATTATGTGTCTTGTCATGCTTTACACAAATAATAACTGAGACTATATTGAAACTCAGGCATAATTTCTTATATTGATTTTAATCTAGATATCAGTGAAGTAGAATGCAATGTAAATTTGTCTTCTCACAATAAATATATACTTTCTTAGAGTTATAAAGTACATCTCTCATTATTAAATGATTAAAACATGTTTAAATACAACTTACATATATACACATACATAAACAATATAGTGATTATATATTTACCTTAAATTTGTATCAGGCATTTGAGGGAATAAGAGTCAGAACCAGAAAGCTTCTTGGAGATTTAGTTCAATTTTGTATTTTGTAGGAAGTAAATGAGTCTCAGAGAAGTTAAATAATTTTCTAGTTTATTCAACTAATTAAGAGCCAAAACTGTGACTTTAATCCAGAAATTTGTGACTCAATTTATCTTTCAAATAAGCAGAATATCATTCCTTTATTTGAGTCTGAGGCTAATCACACAAATGGTTTCATCAAGATAATAGCTTGTATTTAGGATGATTAATCCTATTTAAAAAAAGAGTAATATGCAAATTGACCATCACTACAAAACACAAGATGGCAGCCCCCATGTGGACACAAGATGGCCACCAGGGGAGGGCAATTGGGAGGGACCAGGTCTGTAAGGAAGCGCAGTTGGGGGCAATCAAGCCTGCAAGGGAGGGAAGTGAGGGGTGACTAGGCTGGCAGAGGAAGAAAGTTGAGGTAACTGGGGCTGCAGGGGAGGACAGTTAGGGGTGACCAGGGCTGCAGGGAAGGGTAGTTGGGAGGGACAAGTCCTGTAGGGGAGAGCAATTAGGGGAGCAGTTAGGCATCAATCAAGCTGTCAGGGGGAGTGGTTATGGGGTAATCAGGCTGACAGGCAGAAGTGGTTGGGGGCCATCAGGAAGGCAGGCAGGTGAGCAGTTGGGAGTCAACATTCCTGGATTATGAGAGGGATGTCCAACTGCCTGTTTAGGCCCAATCCTTCTCATATTGGGCCTAAACAGGCAGACAGACATCTCTCAAGGGGCCCAGATTGGAGAGGGTGAAGGCTGGGCTGAGAGACAACCCCTACCCCCATGCAGGAATTTCATGCACTGGGCCTCTAGTAATATATATATACATTATTAGCTCTCTTTTGTCAGACAACCTCAGTTTAATCAGAATGCACTTTCAATTAACATTTTCAACACAAATAAAAACCAAAAGATAACTTTGCATTTTTAAAACACTTTAATAAAATAGCTTCCTCAAATATAAGGCACATCACAATCAAACTGGGGACTGTCCCTGCCAAATCATAGTGGGTATTTGGAGAAATATCTAAAATTTAGTGCATGGTTTTCTTAAAGAAAAAATAAATCAAATAAGTGAACATTTTCAAGACTGATAATTTGAGATTCATGAAAAGTTAATACATGTCTATATTACTTTTATTATTTTAAGAAGCCAAATAAATAAAAATTTAAATATGTGGTCAAAATAAAAGAAAATGGTAAATGTCTGAGCTAAGATTGGAACTCAGTTAAGCAGTGTCAATGAGACCATTCTATACCCTCTATATTAAATTTTCAATGTATTTTATAGAATATTTCCAAATATTTCCACTTTATTTCTAATGTCCTTTCCTGATAGAATATCATGTAATTCTTACTCCCATATTTCTACAGGAGACCAAAAATGTGTATTAGAAAAGACAGCATGGAATTTTACTATTACATGGAATTTTAATATTAATATTATATTATTTTATTTATAGATACATGGAATTTTAATATTAATATTCATTTATTCTATATATAGTTTGAAAATCTAAACTCAGGAATAAGAGTACCACTTTTACATCGCTTAATATTATATTTTTAGCATATACCACAGCCATGATAATGTTCTATATTCAATATTTGTCTGTTGAATGAATTAATTTATTCATCAGAGAGTAATGTAAGGGCTATGTACAAGATATATATGCATGTTCAATTAAGTGTAATAAATGAATAGAATAAATTATGCTTTAAAGGACCTCACATTTTAGTGGGAAAAGTAAGGGTAATACCATTAAGATATGGAAAAAGTACTAAGTACCATGTGGTGCAGCAGGTTGGCAAAAATCTGAGGGTGGAGTGACACTCCTTATTTTAATACTTAGCTGGAAGAAAGATAAACATTTGTTTATTATGCTACAATTTACCACAGAAAGATCCCAGAATTCATCCCTACAAGTAAACATGTTATAAATAATGTCTTAAATCTCACCTCACTAATGGTGAAACCAAAATGTCTAATATTATGAACTTAGAAAAAAACAATGAAACCAGGTACTTTGAATGATTATAAACCTTGTATTTTTCTCCCCTTATTGACTCATGAGAAGGTTTTATAGAAAACATAAAAGAGGAACATTAGTTTATCACTTGGTTAATTGAGGCAATGAATATCCACTTCTACTTTTTATTTTTTAAATACATATTTATTTATCAATTTTAGAGAAAAAGAGATAAGGAGAGAGAGACAGAAACATCAATTATGAGAGAGAACCATTGTTCAGCTGCCTCCTGCACACCCACACTGGGGATTGAGCCCCAACCCAGGCATGTGCCCTTGGCCAGATTCATACCTGAGACCTTTCAGTTCACAGGCTGATTCTCTATCCACTGAGCCAAGTTGGCCAGGGCTACTTCTTATTTTTAATTTATCTTTGTTATTTAAAGTATTACAAATATTCCTTCTTTCCTATCCCCCTGCCATTGACTCCCTCCACACTGCACTTATCTCTCTAGGCCTTCATTACCCTATTGTCTATGACCATGGGTTATGCATATCTATAATAAATAAAACTAAATGTGCTAATTAGACCAGACGTCCTTCTGGACATCCTTCCTGATGACCTTCCAGACAAAGCTGGGGCTGCAAGGGAAGCCTGGGTCCTGGGTGCCAGAGGGAAGCCAGTGCCAGCACCCAGGGGGAAGAAGGTCTATTCTTGCAAAAACGTGGGACCCTAGTATACTTGTAAATTCTTTGGTTAATCTCTTCTCCACCCCACCCACACATCTACTTTTAAGAAAGTATTTTGTAAATCAGATTACATCTTCACTTATTAGAATAATGTAAGTGCAGAAAAAAATTCACATTTACGTGTGTGTGTGTGTGTGTGTGTGTGTGTGTGTGTGTGTGTGTGTGTATATATATTTAAATTTTAGCTTTTACTACAAGTTGTCTAAAATATTTTTGGGTCATGAGAAGAGTCACAGCCTATATTTTTCAGATGCACACATTTTTTTTCTGAATTCACAATGTTGTCATTTCTCTGACATATTTCTGGCTCTTCGTTGGATGATACTCAAATAGTCCTAAAGAACATCAACATCTGTAAGGCTTAGATAAAGATTCTTCTGACATATAAGCTAATGAACTAAATCTTCTCCTAGAAAAATGTCTTCCCTTCAAAAAATGAGAGTCAAACTGAGATTTTTTTGGGTCATTCAAAAATAACTTTTGGAATCATACATTGGGGCTAGATGGCAACACAGGAGGGAAGCCCACGCCTCCTGAAAGCTTGGCAGCCTCACTGCTTCGTCTGGGATTTCAGGTTGGAAAGCTCATACCCTTGCACTTTCCTAAAAAAGCTTACTACTCACATCACTGGAACAAAATATACAACTTTTTATAGAATAGAGTGAATGTACCATAAGCACATAGAAGTGGCACAAAACTGGGTAAGATTTACTTTAGATATTTGGAGATCATAATAATCGGTAACAATTTTAACATGTAGATGGTCTGCTCATGCTGTGAATTTTTAAATAAATACCTTTAAGTTATTCTAACCTTTACAGTTTTTCTACCATAAAGTAGCAATTGTTATCGTTTGTGAAATAATAGTAAGAAACTATCAACTTCCTCTGTTCTCACTTTACTTCTTCCAGTAAGAATGGAGAGTGTTTTATCTGAGAAGGGGTCATTCAGAGCAGTGGGCAAGTATGGCATCCAAGGAAATACAAGAGAGCTCGGGTGAGGCTGTAAATCCAAAGCACCTTTTCAGTGCAGCATTTTTAGCAATAAAGCTATTTTCATTCACAGCTTGTGTGTTTATTTTATATCCTCAATGGAGGATTTTTTATTTTACGGAGAGAGGAAAAAGAAGAGAAAGGGAGGATAAGGAAGAGAGAGAGAGAGAGAGAGAGAGAGAGAGAGAGAGAGAGAGAGAGAGAGAGAGAGAGAGAGAGAGAGACCCTTGCCTCTTATACTTGCTCTGACCAGGCATGAAACCCGCAACAGAGATATGCGCCCTGACTGGGAATCAAACCTGCAGTCTTTCAGTGCCCAGGACAATACTCCAGCCAACTAAACAACACTGGCCAGGGCTATTGTTTATGTCTTTAAATTGATTCTAGTTTAGGGGGAACTTAAAGGTGGTAAGTAATTATCATCCTCAAACTTCAACACAAAAAATAAAAAGTGAAGAGACAAAATCTGCTTTTTGAATTTTAAATATGAACCTTCTATTAGGAAAATGCCCCCACATAGCATTTGAATATATTTAGATTCAGGTATACTTTTAACTTAAAAAAAAAAAATAAAATGCCAGTAATACCAATCTCTTTTTCTTCTATGTAAAGGGACATTTATTTACCTGTGTTCATTTGTGCATATCTACCTCTGAGTAATCCTATATTTCTGTCATGGTCAAGAATAGGCATATCTTGCTAATTCCTGGGAATTTCAAGAGATTTCAAGTAATTGTGTCTTTAGCACTGGTATTTGCTATCAATAATGGAACTCATTTAAGTTTTGCTTATAGTATACACAGAAACAAAATATACATTTTATGGTACCATAACATTTATTAAAAGGAGAAAATTAAAAATTTTGAATTAGTTACCTGATGAAATAATATGACTTCACATATTCAACTTTCTTAGAAATATGTATGTTTAAATAAAACCAAAATTGATGTAATCTATTAAGGAAGCTAGTAAAGATAAACTAATACAGAAGTTAAATTAATTAAACAGGAGGACATTAGATTAATGTGGTTCTAATGCTGTAAAGCCCTCTCTAAGCTAACCAAAATCTTAGTCTATAAAATCCTCAAAGCTAGAAATTAAGACATTAAAACCAACTGATCACAAAGAGTCATATAGACTTTAAGCCATAGTTAATCAAAGTTGTTTTCACACTTTCTTTATGTAAGCCTTTCCCCTAGCTCCAGTCTCTGGAGTGTT
Organism: Lasiurus borealis; assembly: GCA_004026805.1. Classification (NCBI taxonomy): domain Eukaryota; kingdom Metazoa; phylum Chordata; class Mammalia; order Chiroptera; family Vespertilionidae; genus Lasiurus; species Lasiurus borealis. Next base: position 69,348 of record PVJN01004476.1, read on the forward strand.
CCTGACCACTCTTGATCTGAAGCAATTTTTGCTCAAAGAAAATCTTAAAATTTCTAACATGTCTCAGTTTACCTTTCCACACATGGAATTAAGGTCATTATCTTTATTATAATTTGATATAGCTATATGCATTCATTTTCTATTTCTGCTTAACAAATTACCACCAATTTAGTTGTTTAAAACAATATCCACTTATTATTACAATTCTATGGATAAGAAAGCGCCACATAGCTAAAATTTCTGGCCAGGATCTCACAGTGAAAGAAATTCAAAGTTGGCTGGCTGATACAATAAAATCCAAACTCTTGAAACAGGGACTGGTGAGAAGAAAAGTGGTTTATTAAAGTGCCAGCAGCCCTAACTGGTTTGGCTCAGTGGATAGAGCATCGGCCTGCGGACTCAAGGGTCCCAGGTTCAATACCGGTCAAGGGCATGTACCTTGGTTGTGGGTACATACCTGGAGAGGAGTGTGCAGGAGGCAGCTAATTAATATTTCTCTCTCACTAGTGTTTCTCACTCCCTATCCTTCTCTCTTTCTCTGTAAAAAAAAAATCAATAAAAATATATTTAAAAATAAATAAAATAATTAAAAAATTTTAAAAAATAAAGTGCCAGCAACTTGAAAAAGCTAGGAATGTGGGTCCTCAAAAACCCATCTTAATATCTCAGTGAAAGCAAAAAAAAATTATTAAGAAGGACAGGAAAAGTAGAACTAAGAGATCAGGGGAGGGGCTGTACACGTGCAAGCAGTATCCTTGCTGGTTGTGATACGGATTTCCATGATCAGCGTCCTTGACTTGGCCACCTGGATTCCTGTGTTGGGGCAGTTGGCATTAGCCAACACCCTGAAGGTCAAGATGATCTTTAGGTTCATATATGAACTGAAACTTCTATTCTAGTAAACAATATATAGAAAAGATACTTTTAACATGTAAATTCTAGTTATGAGAAAACAATATCAAATTAGAGTAATGAGCTGGGTTTAATATCCATCAAAATTAATGTGGGTTACTTTATTAGTACATTCCTATTTTATTTATATTATCTAGTTAGACTATAAATACACAGTATGGGATATTCATTCCCCACTACCAAAAGACATAAAAAAGGTATTAGCAGGATATTGTTTCCTTTTGAAGTAGCCGGGGAAGAATCTGTTTACATGGTAATTCCAGAAGTAAGAATTTAGTTTCTGGAGGTTGAGGTAGAAATGAATCCATTTCTTTGATACATGTAACTCCATCTTCAAGTTAGCAATTTCTGATATTAAAATCACTCTACTTTCCCTTTCTGCATTCAGCTGGGGGAGAGCTCTGTCCTGTTTTTAATTTAAATTCTTTATTGTTTAAAGTATTACGTAAGTCTCCTTTTCTCCCCATTGACCTCTCCTCAGCTGCCCCCACACACACACCTATTTGTGCCCATTGGTTATGTTCATATGCACACATACAAGTCCTTTGGTTGATCTCTGACCTCCTCACTCCTGCCATTTCTCATAGTTTGGACAATCTATTCGATGTTTCTATGACTCTGGTTCTATTTTTGTTCATCAGTTTATATTTTTCATTATATTCTACAAATGAGTCAGATCATGTGACATCTATCTTTCTCTGACGGGCTTATTTCACTTAGCATAATGGAGACCTCTGTTTTCAAAGGCTCATGTGATTATATTGATCCCAGCCAGATAATCCAGGATAATTTCCATGTATCAAAGTCAAATGATTAATAAAATTAATTACATTTGTGAAGTCCCTATTGCCATGTAAGATAACACCAGTCAGTGGTTGCTGGCCATTTTAATGTTTCGGTATGGATCTGCATAACTTTACTCTCAGGTTCTGATGTCACATGACAGTCTTTCCTCTGAGTGTCTTCTCATGATAAACTACCATCCATTGTGTGTCTTTAAAGATATCTTTCATCCTCATCTTCTTATGAAAATACCTATCATTGAATTAAGGCCCTACCTTAGTGCAGTGATACCTCATCTTTACTCACATTAAGATTTTATTTTCAAATAAGGTCATATTCACATGTACCAGGGGTAAAAGCTTCAACATATCTTTTGGAGGGTTGGCATGCAGCTGGTATCTTTAATAACATATGTTTCCTTGAAAACCAAGAAGAGCATTGAAATTGGGTTTATTTCCACCATCTAGATAGAATCCATACTTAAGTATAAAAATGAGTGGCAAAAGATATTTTACTTATGGAAAATTATAACTTCACACAAGTAATACAAATGAAAAAAAAATCCTTGTTTCCTCATGTACTTCTCCAACTTAATAGTATCACCAGAATACAGAGAATATTATTGACAAATGCCTTTATATCTCAAATATAATGATGCTGAGATAATTCTACATTGTAAGGGGAACATAGAAAAACTGTAGAATGTAATCACTGAGGTAGTAGAAGAGACAACAAACAAAAAGAAAATAGATTAGAATGAGATGAAAGGATCAGTACCTGTTTAGCCTGGACAGATGAAGGCTAATTGTTCATGCTTATTACATTTAAATTTGAATATTAAAAGAGTCTGAAGCAGAACAATGATTAGACAATTCATGGAACTCTGGAGGGTAGGCTCAGAGATGATAATTGCAGACAAATAAAGGAAGGGTATTCTGACAATAAAAGTGGCAAAAGGTGAAAAGCTTCCATAGAGGTTCGATGACTCTGAAAGGTGGTGATGTGGGAGGGATTTTCTTAAAAACTTAGAACTGGGGTAATGATACATCCCCACATCTGAAAACCAACAGCATAGTAGGTAATGTTTCTGATTCTAATCTAGAAAATCCAGTTTCCTTTGGAATCTATGTGTTAGTACTTTTTCTTTTCTAAATATAAGTGTCCTGAGACCTAAGGAGTGATGGTCCTTATATTCTTGTTGCTTTGTTGATGAGAAAAAAAACATTTTCTATCTAAAAGGAAAGCTCAGCATTTGACAGCTAAACCCATAGTAGATAACCAGTTAGTATAACATCAGAGAAACTTTTCCATCTGTTATATACCTAAATTACTGACTTACAAAAAGATTCCACAGCCTTCTGAATGGTTTGAAGAATGAAAATCAACCATTTAGTCATTGAAACAGACCCAAGATTTCACTGTAATTGCCACACCAGCCCCTCATCTGCCCTGACCTTCTGGTGTCAGCAACTTTGCACTGTTGGCAATAATCCCGTCTTTGGAAATGCTTCTCTGGAGACAAAGACATCTCGTTGTGCTCTCAACAGTTGCAGCCTTTCCATGTGCCATAAGGGTTCACTTTAGATAGACACAAAACCAGAATGATTTCTGACTATTACAGGGTTCTTTCTAAAAATTGCATGATAATCTGCCTTGGAGTCATATTTCTTTATAATATCCCTTTTCTCTGGAAATGATCAGCTCATTTTCAGGAACAATATGAAAGTATATTTTTTGTTTTCTCTGAACATAATGAGATATAGATATTTGCATGATAGTTTCTCCCCATTCTCACTTTCATCTACCCTGTCAATGTACTTACATTTTCCATCTATCTGAAGCCAAATTTTGCTTATAATTTTAAAGCATAAAGCTGCTTCTATGAGAAGTCATCTATTATACTGTTGACCTTTTCCATCCTAGTTTTAGAAAACTATATTCAGGCATTTTCAAGCAAAATGAGGGTCCCATTTTTATTTATTAGCTTACCATACAAAACCCTCATGCAAAAATGTGGGGGTTTTTTGCAGCTTACTTTTTACTAATGGCACTCATGTGTTCACTTGTCTTTCCCAAGACTGCTTCTGAAAGGATGAAACTTTATCTCTTTTCTGCATCCCCAGGGCCTGTTCTAATAATGCTCTATCTATATGGCACAATGTAGATGGTTGATAAATATTTGTTACATGAATGAATATCTCTTTTAATAGTTATACTAGTCTCTTACATCATGCTATATGATTTGTAAATTAATAAATAATGATTAAAATGTATTTATATAATAAAAGGCTAATATGAAAATTATCCCCTTGTGGGTTTGACCAATCAGGACTTTGACTGCTTACTTTGATGTGTGCTGACCACCAGGGGGAAATGTGGAATGAAGGAAGGTCCTGGCCAGCAGCCAGAGGAAGGAAGGCCCAGGCCTGCCCTGATTGCTGGCCAGGCCTAGAGATCCTACCTGTGCACAAATTTTGTGCACCGGGCCTCTAGTACTATATAAAGTAGGATGGCAGAAAGTGACAGGAGTTTAACCAAAAGGACATTGCAAGAAAAGCGCAGTTTTATTGCTTTGTATATTATTGAACTCCCAATCATGAAATACACAAGAGCATTCCTAATACTTATCTAGAGTCTGTGCTGATATTTTTTAAAGAAAACTAATTATCCTCTTTTGGAAGCTTATCAGGTCCCATTCTCCCTTCTAGTCTGATTACATTTGCACATTAAAATCTGCCTTGATTGAAAGATCTTTGAAACTATACTTCCCAATATACTATGGGAAGCACTGGACATATGGTCAGAAAGTCTGGTACTTTGAATATATACATTATTGGATGAGTCCAAGGATTGGGATTAAAAAAGTATATATATGCTTCACCTCATATGAAGTTACATTTTAGGAAATTTTACTATATCTAACATATATATTACCATACAAGAGATTTTCCTGTGAATTGAGTAATAATTCAAACATAATATGATAGTATGTATATGTGTATGTATGCATATAAAATTTGAGAAACATGTCAATGATTTAGAAATTTAAATATGTTTTTATATCTATAAATATACATATACATATATACATAATATAAGTATTTAATATTTAAAATTCATTTTATTCTTACATAATAATTCCTTGGAAATTTATATGTATTACTTTTTACTTGACCCATTTTCTCTTTCTAATAGTGCTTGCATAGCAATCCCATATTACAATTACCACTGCAACATTAAAACAGACTATACCTAGTAAACACTGATCTCTTTCCATAATTACATAGATCAACTGGATATATCCTACTCATATGCTGACATTTTTGCTAAAATATAGAGATTAAAAATTATTTGAGGAACAGAGATCATTCCAAAACAATTCATTTTTGATTGACACAGAACTAGAGCCTGTTGCTAATAGCCACAGTCTGTGGATTCCTGACTAAATTTTCTTGATGTCATTTCAGCTGCTCTCTAATAAGACACCAGGATACTATAGGCGAATCCCAATTAACTTCTTAAGAAACAACTTATTCTCAGGAATATGTAATATATATTTGACTAAATATATTCATTATATTCTGTCATCATTTAGTATTGTGCCATTGTTCCCAAGATTGAAAATACTATCCCTAGATCCTACTACTAGTATAAAATCCCTATAGTCTTTCATAGACCAGCTCAGAATAACACTCTCCATGAATCCTACCTCATCTTCCAGCTGACTTAATATTTTCCTCTCTTAAGGTACCCACTTTTGAAATTTGACTTTAGAACTTATTGTGCCTTATATATGGTTATTTGTAAATACATAGGAAATAGTTCAAGAAGTAATTATTTTTTGGTATATGCAAAAAAAAATTAAAGTGCAGGATTAATGTGAGGTTACTGAATTGATGCCTAAAGAAATACAAAGTTGACAATGCCTTGGAATTATATACTAGTATAGTGGTCGGCAAACTCATTAGTCAACAGAACCAAATATCAACAATACAATGATTGAAATTTCTTTTGAGAGCCACATTTTTTTAAATTTAAACTTCTTATAATGCCACTTCTTCAAACTGACTTGCCAAGGCTGTTGTATTTTGTGGAAGAGCCACACTCAAGCGGCCAAAGAGCCGCATGTGGCTTGCAAGCTGCGGTTTGCCAACCACTGTACTAGTATATTTCTTATTGTGGTATATAGAACCCAGATGGACAAAAAAATAAATGTATTCCCGGGGTATCTTATAAGGCTCTACTATCATGATTTATACATTCTCTAGGACAGATATAAAGCTAAGCAACTTTGGTGTGTAGAAGGGGAGGTATGGTAATACTATAGCATGCGCATGGATTTTCTTGTCTTAGAAATCAGTATTTTGTTCTAAAACTCTCAAAGTTTTAACAATCAAAATTATTAAATTAACTCCCTGTCTCTAGGAGCCAAAAGCATCCCAGGAACAGGGCCCTGGTATGAGGCCTTGTCTTCTTATACTAGGTGCTTTGTGAAAACAAAGGCAATAAATATTAGCTCTTTTAGATTCCAATGTCAAACTCCTTTGCCATTTCTCATTAAAATAAAGTAATGCTGCCTTACAGTCTCACATTCTCTCTGCAGAGGTCTCTGCAATGTCTGGACGCTGTCCTTACCTGTCTAAAAAAGAGCCACAGTCTTGCTTTCCTAAATGGCTTTTGTAAAGCATAGACTCATTTTCTCAACGCAACGTTTTAATATTGAAGGCAAATATCTAAAAGATGATTAGCCCCTAATGCTAGCAAAGTTTGCAGCTGTGCATTTGAGGTACACACACCATCCAGCAGAAACGTACTGCCTCCGGGGCTGATTTCCCATAAAGCACTTGCCATCGAAAAGAATAAATTTGAGTTACTACTGACCTGAGCCTCATGTAAATCAGTGACCTAGAAAAGCTCCATGTCCCAATACCAATTAGTTCTCCACTGTCTGTGCCGCTTTGCTCCAGTTGGAGCACCTGACATTTTGAAGCAATTAGAGGGCACTGGATCTGGAAAATGAACTCTATGGAGGCATTCGAGAGAGCTGAACTTCTGTGCGTCAGCCCAGGTAATAAAAGCCACCAGGTGTGCCCACAACCTGTGCTCGCCCCCTCCGACTTTTTTATCTAATAGAACTGACCCTGTGTACCGACAGTGATTAAACTGCTTCTTTGTTAGAATTTAAGCAACATGCCATTTCCCATCCCTGAAACTAATCTTTTATCAACCTATGAGTCTTCAAAACCTCTACAATTATGGCAAGTTTCTGTGTTAATATATCAAGGCCAATGAATAGATATAGAGATTAGCACACAATATAATTGTAAATAATTGACAAGTGTGTATAATATTGTCCACAGAATGGAGCTGGGGCTTTTTACATTTCATTTTGAAGGGAAAATATAGGATCTAATACAGGACACATTATATAAAGTAGGACTATTCATCTACAGAGATGACATGTGTTACCTGTACACCAAAGTTTGAGTTCTTGCTTATCTTGGAAATATGTTTTTCCTTGGGGCACTATGAGTATAAATTCAAATGCTAAAGCAGAAATACTAGTGTTGTGTGATTTTTTAAACTTCTGTTTTTGTAGATACATAAAATTATGCATGAATTTCTTAACAGTGGTATCACTTACTGCTTTCTAAGCTCTACCTGTGGCTCTAGTAAAACACTGCCCGAGATTTGAAATTATTAACCGACTCTTGACAGGGGCCAGCATAGATCTTGGCATAAGCATAAAATTTCCCTAGTTAATCTTTTTTTAGTTTCTATTATTCCTTATCCACATTTTGCACTTTCAACCACATACATTAGGAAACATATATACATAATTAAATGTAATTTTTATTCAAGTAATAATTAAAAATAAAATCAGGATAAAGATATTCCTCTTTTTTTATTTTTATTTTTAAGCATTTGCTACCAAGTGCAAACTACCCTGTAGGAGCTACACAGAGGCAATATAGAATTGAATTTAATACTGCCGTTTGAAAGATCAGGTGATATATTATTTGGCAGAGTATACCTTCCAAAGATGGCCACATCCACATTCACCCTTTCAATCTCTTCTGCAACATAACTATGCCAATCCCTGAGTGTGAGGTTACTTTCTCTTCTCTTGAATTGGCGCTGGCCATTGTGACTTGTCTGACTAATAAAATTCAGCAGAAGATGATCGGTGATGTGTGAAGTTAACTGGTAAAAAGCCTGGAGCTTCTGCAAGAAATTCTCAGAAAACACTGCACTTTGGATATTGGCCCTAGGAACTCAGCCTCTACATTGTGAGAAGTTTTGGCTGAAGGGTGACTAAACATCTTTCTTTGACCAACACTCTCGGGTTTCTAGAATATGGGAGTTTCAGTGCTAAAATGGGGACTGTCCTGAACAATCCAGAACAAACCGGTAACCCTAAAAATAAGCAGTCAGTTGTAGCTCTGTAGATGATAGGTTCAGTTGAGTTCTCAGGCAATAGCATCAGCCAGAAGCAATGTGAGTGAGTTATCTCGGACAGACTTCATTTGGACATGTGGCTGCAACCTCATGAAAAAAAAAAAACTTTAGAAAGAACTCCTCCAGTGAACTTAATTCCAAAATCATAAGTCATTATAAATTATTGGAGGGGGAGGGGGCACTTGTTGCTTAAGGATAACAGAAATAGTAGTGCACAATGCCAAAAATGTAATTGTAAATTGCATTTACAATGCAAGTCATTTATATTATGTAAGATAGAGAATCATAAGCTCTTGTATGAAAGACTGAAATATAGTGTTATTTGAACAGAGAAGTGTTGATTTTCACCGAATGGCCGAAAGTGATGAGTTTATGCATTTTGAGAGAGGTAGCATTCACACAGACTTAAATATGCAGAAATGGAGAAGAGACAATAAAGACAAAATATTGTAGATATAGTGTACAGTGAAAGAAATGGATGAAACTGAGAAAGGAAACACAAACATAGTAAGAATAAGGGACTAGCTCTACCCTGTTTGGTCCCAGTCAATCCCGGTCAAGGGCATGCACCTTGGTTGCAGGTACAGCCCCAGTAGGGGGTGTGCAGGAGGCAGCTGATAGATGTTTGTCTCTCATCGATGTTTCTAAGTCTCTATCCCTTCCCCTTCCTCTTTGTAAAAAAACAATAACAACAATAAATATATATTTAAAAAATAAGAGAATAGTCACAGATATAGAGAACAGACTGATGGTTCCAGAAGGAGAGAGGTTGGGAGGCTTGGTGGAAAAAAATTGAAGGAATTAAGTTGTATACATTGATAATTACAAAACAGTCATGAGGATGCAAAGAACAGCATAGGGAATAAAGTCAATAATATCGCAATAACTATGCACAATGCCAGGCAGGTGGGTATGAAAATATCAAGGGATGATTTTGTAAAGCACTACCCACTATGTTGTATACCTGAAACTAATACAAAATTACATAGAATATATAAACTGTAATTAAAAATAAAATGTAAAACAATAAAATAATTATTAATAAAATAAAGAAAATACACTAAAAGGGGATGGTGTAAATTTGAGACTCATATGACAGAAGACCTTTACTGCACTTACTCAGAAAGTAATCAAATGTCAGGCCAGTTTTAAATAGACTAATCTAACAGTGCTGTCAGAACTGGATGGGATCCGTGGGAGGAGCTGAATCCTGTTGGAAATATCATTCAAAACTCAGAAGAGGCACAATCTTCTAAATAGGACTTACCATTTATCCCCACTGCCTCTTCCATTAAATTGTGCCATTTAGAAAAATAGCCACTAAATGCAAAATTTCACATTCAAAATTGCTCAAAACTTACAGGAAAAAAGTAAAAGTCCATTCAAGACAGCAGGAAACTAAGGAGCAATTATTGTTTGACTGTGTGCATCACTAATAGATGTGGTAATGGATTCTATTCTTAAAGGTACAAAGCATTCTATTGAAAGACTGGCCTCTTTTCTGTGTAATTTTAGCTTCCTTAGCCTATTCCTGTTATTTATATGGCTCTGACTTTTCAAGCAATATTTTACTACCTCTCCTCACACTAGGCAAAACCTTCACAGCCAATATATTTAGGAGGTCATTTCTATTGTGCACTCTTTCTATACAGAGTGACAAAAGCTTTCTCCTAGCACACTCCCAATGCTTCCATTGAATTACATCGGCTGAGCTGCAAATGTGTGTCCTGTCTGGGTTCAGCATTCAGAAGACCATGTCAGGGCCACTAAGTAAGGCTGGGGTAAGATTTCCAGGTGTATATCGGGTCATTTATAATGTTGACAGCCATGTTGAGATAATGAAATCTGAGGAAAATGCAAACTTGGAGAAATATGAAACACACACCTCCTCTTAATCAGCTTGTCGGATGCTTTTGCTCAGATCATTTTGGATCTGTCTCTTAAATAAACAATTCCATTTTAAATATTATAATGCTGTCAGAGCTCTTGCTAGAAGGATGCTGAAAATCAAAAGCTGAAATCAAATGTAACGTGTTCCACAAATTCTAATTGCCAAGATTCATGAAAATAGTAGCTCTGATTGAATGAAGCGCCCAGAGACATATGACATGGTGTGAGTGGAATGAATGCTGGCAGGAAGAGTAAATCTAAAGATGCCGGAACAATATCCCCATTAAAGGTAGTTAATGTTTGCATAGGACCAAGCCAGTAATAATCAGCGTGAAAAGTGCTCACAGCTGGAAGGCAACCACACACAGAATATGTCCTACTGAGTTTTCCATTTCCGGTCAGCACCACCACTATAGTTTATTTTCCCTGGTGGTTCTTCATTAATCTGAACAAGATGTAAATGTATATTACAGAACAGCCCCCATTGACTAAAAAAAAAAAAAACTCTAAGGAAAACATTAAAAATAAACATTTATTTTTAATTAAAAAAACAACAAATCCTAGGCAATAATATTTTCAAACATATTTAGTGAATATCTCAGAAATAAATATTTTTCAAAGTTATTTTTTGCTCTTTGTTTTATTGAAAGCCACAACGGCCTTCCACAAAGTGCAGCCTGCTTGGCAAATGCGATTGCATTCAACTTCACAGAATGACATGCAGGTGTTATCTATCATTATCACAATTTTCAGATGGAGAAATTGAACTTCTGGTAAATTACATGACAAGCCACAGATTATAGTCTTATATCCTACTACAGCTGCACACTTTTAATTGATTTTGATGAATGAGCAGGTGATTCCACTATAATAATATTCTATAAAACCATAATATTTTTTCATAGAAAGTTGAATGCCAGTACACATACCAGGAAAATAAGTTTTAAATGTTTATTTTTAAGATATATTGTATTGCTTTTTAAAGAAAGGAAGGGAAAGAGAGAGTTAGAAACGTTGATAAGAGAGAAACATCGATCAGCTGTCTCCTGCACACCCACTCCTGGGGATGTGCCCGCAACCAAGATAGTGCCCTTGATCAGAATTGAACCTGGGATCTTTCAGTCCACAGGCGGATGCTCTATCTACTGAGTCAAACTGGTTTTGGCAATAAGTTTTAATTTGGGGGAATCAAAGGACAATATAAAATAATTTTAAATGAACATAAATAAAACTAAAATATTCAAAGTATTGAATGAAGCCTTAACCAGAATATCAAAGCCATTCAACTCTTTTTTTATAACCCCAATAATTTCAGCTGTGAACGTAGCTGCTATTATTTTATGAACAAGGTTCAGTGTTTGATTTAAACATGTTCAATCTGGGATCCGATGAGCTGAAAAGGTCCTCCTTCAATGTTCAATTAAAGTCAAATTGAAAATAAATGAGGCAACATGTCAAGGTCAGACTGAGCAAGAAGGGAGAGTTTCTCTATCATATATAATTTCAAGCAGTGGTCTGTCCTTTCACATGCTATCTGATAGTTATGTTCATGGTTTACGTGCTTTGAAGAAAATGGAAATCTTTACAAAAATTGTATCTAAGCACAGGTTAATAATGAGATAATGTGAAGAGTCTTTTGAATTCCTTTGAGTATTCAATTCTCTCAGCAGTTTATGCAAAGTCTACTGGAGATTGACTCAGCAATAAACTAAGACATTTGGAGTTTGATGTCAAAGTACCTTGTACTTAGATAGCAAGTTAATAAATCAAAGATAATGGAATCATGAACCTTGGGAACTTCAGAGAGTATCTAGTCCAATCTTCATTTTCCTGAGGAGAAAATTAAAGTAAGTTTGTAAAAGTACTTTCCCATATATCAGCTAACTTATTCTCACGGTAGCTTTGTGAAGGAGGGACTAAGGTAACTGGAGAAAAATAACTGATTGTCTTTGGGTGGGTCACTGGAGACAGCAGAAGACCAAGGGGTCACTGTAATTATAGAGGCAGATAAATTCAGAGGTGTCCATGGTGATAAAGTAGAGATCCAGAATAACTAGAAATCTTCAGACCACTCCCAGCAGACAATCAGTTGTCATGTCCAATGGCAATGGCATTCTCAGCTCTGGTATTTGGAGGGGGCAGAGTTTATTTACATGAAGTGGGGGAACAGAATGCGATTAACAAAAGGCCTAATTAATAATTGAAGTCTGAGATGGTACAGAAAATATGTCCCCACCAACAAGAAATAAGCAGGGATGTCTGCCTCTTCAACTGTAGTGAGGAAATACTCTATAGGTATTTTGAGGTAAGAAAAACATGACTATAAGGCTAAAAAATAATTTTATTAGTTGTTGACTTTGGATAAATTACTTATTCTCTCTAGGCCTAGTTTTTCACCTATGATAGAAGCTTCATTACAGAATTGGAAGGATATAATGAGAAAAGTAATGTAAATTGTTCTTAACCATAGCTTGGAATTTCATAAATGCTCAATACACAAAAAGCTATTATTAATATTTATATTACTATTAGCTACCTAATTTTAAAATATCAACATTTTCTTGAAAAAATTAATTATTTACTTATTTGTTTTTAAGTGAGCCTGAATCATGGCTTTTGGAGATGGGTAACAGGCTGGGTTATGTCCCTGGTGACATAAGTTTTATCCAATGTCATTAGAGACAACTAGAAAGACCGGCTCTTTCCTCCAAGTCATATATATTTTTTCTTCAACCATTTATTTTTAATTTAAAAAAAAACAAACATATCCTCAAAGAACCAGTTAAACCAACTCACAATTTACCACTCAGATTATATATTACTGTCAATATAAGGGAAATGCTGCCATTGCTTGTGATAAGATTTCTTATTCACTGACAAACAGGCGGCTCTGGCATTTACTACTTTAATGCCTCAGTTTCTGGTGCTTCAGCAAATTAAGGGTTAAAAGCTGAGTTACCTTGGACTCCACTCTCTCTGGACATCTGCCCCATTCCTAAATAGAAAATTGAGATAAATATCTAATGTTCAGAATCCATGGGACATCTTGAAGAACCTCTTCTGATACTTCAATATGAAATGTGCTGTTTACTCCCCGCTGCTGGATAGAATTTCTATATATGCATATATTAATGTACTTAACAACAATGAAGCTGACTAGGCTGAAAATTTATTGAAGGCTGAGACAGTCTCATTTATTTCTATGTCTTCAGTATTATGAGGAGCGACAGGTACCTAATAATTACTCAATAAATAGTTATCACAAGATAGTTTTTAAAACATTTTAAATACTTTTCTATAGCTTTCATACTGTTGTATTTCACAACTGCTTTTATGAAATTTAGAGAAAATAACACATGCAGTAGCCAGATATTGTAGATGGAAATACTTCTGGCACAGGCTAACCACTAAGTTTCAGAAACCTAGGAAGAAGGCTCTCCATCCAGATATTCTCACCCCTCCCCCACCTCTCTCTCTCATCCTGGGAGAGTGGTGAAACTAATTACAAGTAGGAAATTTTCAAGTGATATACTTGGATGAAAACATTACCTAATACATCTATTTACAGTTCCCAATTAACACACCTCTCCCCTCCCGCCTCCCCCCAACTCTACTCCAAGGTTCTCTGGTTCTTTCACAAGGGAAGGGTTTTATGTACACTATATATATGAAAGACCTAATGGAGTCACATTTATAATTATGCTTTTCCCCTTACTTGTATGGCATTGCTATGTTTCGTAGCCTTAAACAGATTCGCAAGGACTCCAAGAAAATACCTTTGTTCAGCAGATTCCAGGGAACAAAAGAACAGAAGTATTTAAATATCCTCAATTAGAAATGAAAATAATATATACCACTTACTTAAAAGAATGTCGTATATAAAACAGCTTGTGAAGTAAAGATCAGAGTGAAAAAATTAAAAAGCTAATCTGGAAAAACCCTTTCTGTTGGTTTCAGCAATGCAATGAGAGAAAAAATGATGATTCAAGAAACTAACAGCAATAAATTCAATTTGTACCCTATACTGGGTATTGATTCACAAACATGCCTCTGACCTGATCTCTGGCTGATGGCCGCTGGACAAGCCTGTCAGGTACAGTTTCACCAAATGTATGGGCAGCACTTTTTCTCTAGAAACAGTAACACTAACACTAAGATCTCCTTACTGTGGCTTCAGGTATGAGGGTCAATTAAATAGATGCTGAACATTGCATGAGGGCATGAGAGTCTGCTTTCTTATACTAGTATTTTACTACATTTTCTCATGTTCATTCTGTCCTGTAAATTTTTTATCACACAAAGAGAGCATGTAAGTGTTCCCATACAGGTGCTGACCAAAGGAGGCAGGAGTCACCATCCTTCACACACAGGTTCTGCCTCTCACTGGATATGACCTTGAGAAAAATAGGTTCTTATCAATAGAAAGGGCAGAATAGCATCTATTTCACAGAGTTCTCAGGAGAATAAAATTAGATCACATAGGTGACAGGCATATAAGTACTTAGTTCTTTTTAGTTTTCTTAAAACAGCAACTAATTTTTCAGCTACAGTCTCAAAACGTGGGTTTAAGGTTCCTGGCAAAATAGGATAAATTGCGTATGTCTTTTCTTTGTCCTCTCAACGGTAGCTCCAAGTCCTCTGAGCTTTCTTCAGAGGTTGTGTTTATTTTATTTTATTTTATTGACATGGTGAGCACTAATTTAGAAGTCAGAATGAGGTATTTTTCAAAAAATATTTTTTAATTGATTTCAGAGAGGAAGGGAGAGGAAGAGAGAGATAGAAACATCATGATGAGAGAATCATTGATCAGCTGTCTCCTGCATATCCCTCACTGGGGAAGGAGCCCCAACCCTGGCATTTACCCTTATTGAAATCAAATTTTGACTTCCTGGTTCATAGGTCAATGCTTAACCAGTGAGCCTTGCAAGCCAGGCCAGAGGTTGTGTTTATTTATTTTTAAACCACTTGCACCTTTTGTGGTTTCTTTCTTAGAATAAACAATCATAATCTATTAAAAAATTTAGGAGTGAGGTCCCAGTTTTGTTGGTGTTTAATACAAAGGCAAGAGACAGAATTTCCAAGGAGCTGAAAAAGAAAACTTCTCTAAAAAACTGCATGATGGGTATAAAATGAAATGCAGAGTCCTCCGCATTTATTAAACTGAGAAGCTGACAGTGTTTGTATAAAACTTAAATGGGAAATTGTCTTTTTTATGAAATATAAATATGGGAAGCTCAAGGAGCCTGAATCATTTTGACTATTCACCACTATACACTTGAAAAAAAAAATAAATGGCAAGTTAAAAAGCTGATATAGGACATAAGTGAAACAACAAATAAGTGAAACTTCCAAAAGCTGCACTAGCACCTATGTAGATTCAGCCTGAGATAAATTAAGATGCTCTTCAGAATATGTATTGGTAAAAATGAACATAAAAGGAGAATGATAAAGAGGGTCTCTGGTCAAGTATGTTAGAGAAATGTGTATTTGATCAAAGTTAAACAAATCTGATTCTGTTACTTCCTCCAATATAGTCCTATTCACACTGAATTTCCAACATGAGACTACAAAGTGCAGTATTGTCAAAGTTATTTTGACTACAGAATCCTGTTTCAAAAGAAACCTAGTGGAAGTAGGGTTGTGAGTAATGCACTGCAGAAATAAGTCTAGCCTAATTTGAATCACCCTTCTGCATTTTTAATACTTTGATGACAATACTGAACTGCTGCAAAACCCTAAGATCCCTTTCCTACTGAAGGAAAGCAGCAACTTTCCCAAACAAAATTCTTTATTGCATTCTTATTTCATGACAATTTAACAAGGAATAAAACATCTGTTAAGAAACCAGAAAAACTCAAGAATTATGGCAGTAGGACTATTCAGCAGAGCATCCATAAGAACCTGGCCTTGACTCTTAGCTAAGTAAGCACCAGCAGTATCATATTCTTCATGTGTCCATGAATAAACATCATATAAAATCCCAGGAAGTATGCTCTAGATCCCTATCATACAGCGTTATGTGATTAACATGCTGATTTTGTTATTAAAGTGGAATATGTGTGTTTGTTATGTGTGTGTGTGTGTGTGTGTTTTCATAATCTCTGATTAAAACAAATTTTGCATTTCACAAGGGAAAGGATCTTCTGTAATCACCAATACATTTCCAGACCTATAATTGCACCTGTTAAAAAAACAGAGACTTCAATAAATGACTCCTGGATTTATTCCTCCTATCCATTAAAATCAGTGCCTATTTTCCACTTTTGCACACAATACAAATTTGCAAAAAAATTTTAAAGCAACGATATAGGCAAGCAGTAGGGTGGTACTATGGATACGTCTATCACCATAGGCCCTGTTATCAAGGAGCTCCATCCCCACCCACCCACACTAGAACATGGTAGTCACTAATATGAAGATAATTTGAATTTTGTAACTTCTCTTAGGAGATCAAAACAACTGTGAAACAGCCATTATTGCAACAAAACGTTCCTGAAAACTCTAATAATAAGATGTTAAGTCTTTCATCTTATATGTAACTACTCAGGGAGCAATAGATCAGATGGATATTCACAGAATGGAAAGTGTACGTGGCTGTTTTCTTCTCTCTTGAGCAGAAAACTAATGGTTGTCAAATTTAGCGTAAGAGCTGTTAGTTAAATATTAAGAACAACTTTCTAACATATCAAACACTGAAAGAGGATAATTGGATGTTATGACAGAATTTGGGCCACTGAGTGACTGAAGTGGGCAGAGGTGGGGCTGAGGAGAGGTTAAAAATAAGACTACAGATATTTCTGGGTAGGGGTAGGACAGATAAAATAAAAGCTGGCAGGTTTCATTTAATCATTCTAGACAAGACCAGAAGTTGATATCCAGCTGGTAGTACTTTATTTTGCTCGCTGATTTACCTGCAATATTTAGAGAGACTATTATAATAAGCATTCAATACATATGTATGTGGATTAATGAAAGAATGAAAAAACATAATTCAAAATAATGTAAAAGGATGTATGCTTGGACCTTTCCTGGTCATTCCACCAAAAATTACAACATGGTTTTTTTTTAAACATGCCTCAGATGAGAAAGATAAAGATTGTCTGCTTTTCCCTTACTAGGTAAATAAAATCTAGAATCAGAGTTTGGATGTGCTGGGCATAAGCACATCCAAACTTCTGAAATAATTAGAAAGAACTTAAAGAATGTTTACCTTTAGCAGCACCAGAATATAATAATCTGATCCTTGGCTATTTGGAATATAAAAAATTAAAATGTGGGTAGGTGGTGGATGGACACACAATGGAACATACAGATCATGTATCACAGAAAAGTACACTTGAAGCCTATATGATCTTATCAACCAAAGTCACCCCCCCAATATAATAAAAAATGTATTAAAGATGAAGAGAATAAAAAGTTGAAATTAGATATTTCAGGCCAACAAATGGTAGCATATGTCTTGCCAAGTTTCTCACACAATCCAGCTAACATTTTACTGTCTCTGCTCTTAACAAATATGCTATTGTGCTTATTTTAAAATAAACCTTCTAGGTATTTAGAGTTTAGACCCCTGTGTAAAAAGAAAAAAACAACCCAGTGGCAGAGTAAAGATTAAAGGGAAAGAATGCAAGCTTGTTCCTGGCAAGTAGCTAAGAAATCCCATTTGTTTGTTTTTAATCTTTACATGAGTTAAAATTGCCCTAGGGGTGTGTGTGTGTGTGTGGGTGTGTGTGTGTGTGTGTGTTCGGGCACACACGCACTTCCGCTCATGTATATGTATTCTAGAGTGACTATATGTGGATCATTTAGAAAAACTCTGAGGAAATCAAGAAAATTAGAGAGGATAACTAAAGAGTTGGCCACGGAAGAACCCACAAACCACCTTGTTAATATTCCTCTTCATAACCCTGCCCTTTGCCAATATTAGTCAAATAGCTGCATGTGGTATGCCTTAAAAAATGCCCTCTATTCTAGAACCCTGTTCCAAAAGTAAATTCACATGGAGAAATTAGCCCAGTTTTATATCCTCTGTTTCATTATCTCAAGATTGAATACATACTGAGATATTAGCCTTATTTACTAACTTAAAGATGACTTTTCATACAATACTACGTACCAGCCTAGATTATAAAAGAAAACACCCCTTTGAAATCAAGCATACATTTTTTCTCAACTGTATTGAATGATAGTTGCAAACATAGCTGCACACACTGTTCCTGGACAACTTCATAAGGTCAAGTAAGAACAGAAGGAAACCGTGGCTCATGGGATTCTTATTATATGCAAGGGCTTGAGATACATTCTTAAAAAATACTTATTTTTATTTTACACGAAACAGCAAATTGATGAAAGTAGAAGAAGAGATTTGGGTTAGTATAACTTATTTTATAAAATCCTAACTCCAAATTTTCAGTAAAATGTTAGACACTTATCTTACATCCAGTGGTTTTACTAAGTTTCTATTTCCATCCTTCTCTAAACTCTGTCTTGTAGCAAAAAAAATATCTAGGGATTACAGTAAACCAAACTGCTATTTTGAAAAATAATGTGGATATTGCCTGCCTAAGACACACTTGGAAAAGGTACATGAAAAACAAATTATTACATACAAGTAAGCTATAATTAGGTGACTGGTTAATGATAAGCATTGTTCTAGTAAGAAGAAATCAAAACTCAATTTTTTATGAACAATTGTAGTAACATCATGTGATAGAAGAGCACAAAGTTTCTATCTAACTGCAAATGTTGTTTGTTGTGAGGAGAATCAAATGAGAAATGTGTGGAAGTAAATAAGCGAGAGCCAGGTAGCAAATACTCAATACAGATGAGCAAATATTTGCATATGCTTAGATTATTTTCAGATTATTAGTCTATCAGCTTCACTTTAAATATAATGTAGTATTTTAAAAATGTAAAAACTGGGATTATTGGTATTTTGTATTGGTTATTTTTTTATTTTAATGATAGTATTTCCTTCATTAAATTAATTATTTTGCCAGTACATGAGTGTATACCTATGGATTGAGAAATGCTTTATTTCATTTTAAAGAAACAGTATGATCCTATGTTCTGTATATATAAGATTCTAACTTGCTAGAACTTAGAACTAGATAAATTAAAATGGCCTCAGGGCTTTGAGATATACATATATAATTAGGTTTTATGTGATTTTTTCAACATCTGATATCCAGGATGAAAATAATTGTAACAAAACTGAGTAGATTATGACTTATATTTTGTTCATAACTTAATGGCAGTAAAATGAAAAATAGTGACTAAGTTATTTTTGTGAGTGAAATTCTGCTTGTAAATTTCTTGACAAATTAAAAAAAAATCTTATTAACAATATATAGTACATTGATGAAGGTATTTTGCTAATGAATGATTTTCAATACATAAACATGGAATAAAATTTATAAATTTTATGGAAGTCAAATTAGAGAGGCTCATTAAGTGTGTAGAACTAATACAAAGTGTTGAATAATTCATCAGCTGTTTAACACATTTGCTATAAAAATGCAAATTACTTTTATTAATAAGCTCATTCTAAATTTTTGTTGTTGTTTGGTGAAAGAATCATATTTTTTTTCAATGTAAGACTCAAAAAGTTTATTGGCAAAGTGATTAACATAGAATTTTTTCTAATTAACTAGATTTAGGCTGATACTCTGCTAGGTGTTCAAATTAAGGTACTGTCCCATTGTATTTACATAAGGATCATTTATCACAGATAAACTTTCAACCTCTTTATTTGATATGACAAGCAATACTGAAAGAAAATGAATCTTTCCAGTATTGTAGGCAACAGATACACAGATGTTTTACTTCTAACTTTCTGATCTACTATTTTTTAAACAATTAGAAAGGACTTAAAGTACCTTGTCCTTAAGCAGCACCAGAATATATAATAATAATAATAATAATAATAATAATAATAATAATAATAAAAGTCACTTCCTTCTCAGTAATCTATCTCATCTTCCAAAATTGAATAAAGAAAAGAATTTGCAGCCCAGCCGGTGTGGTTCAGTGGTTAGCATCAACCTATAAACCAGGCAGTTCGGTTCTTGGTCAGGGCACATACCCAGGCTGTGGTCTCGATTCCCAGTGTGGACGTGCAGGAGGCAACTAATCAATGGTTCTCTCTTACCAGTGATGTTTCTATCTCTCTCTCCCTCTCCATTCCTCTCTGAAATAAATTAAAAAATATATTTTAAAAAAAGAAAAGGAAAAGGATTTTTTCAGATGTGTACATAAATATCTGTGGGTTATATTCAAACAGCATTAAACATCAGGGAACTCAGGAAATCTTAAACCTTATTAGACAGAAAATAACAACTAGTCTATCCTGTACTTCTTTTGTAAAAATATATATGTTTTATTGATTTTTTATAATTACAAATGAGATTTCTGCTTACTCAAAATAATATTTTTGGACTTCAAATATCATAGTTGAGTAATAAATATATGCCTAAGGCAATTACAAATTTCTGTAATGTGCTAAATTATATGCCCATGTCAATTTTTCAATGCACCAAATTACCTATTAATTTGTTTATTGATTTATACCATGAATATCTAATATCTGGCTTAAGGGATTTGACTTCCCATTTTGGACCCAGCTATACACTAGCATTACTTATTGTACAACTCTTAAGGCAGCCACTAACCCTAATTTGGAGCTGGCCTTTGAGCTAAATTTATTGATTATGATAAATACAAGATTTAAGCA
>PVJN01004477.1:0-69610 GCA_004026805.1 Lasiurus borealis
ATTACCTATTATGGTTGTTATAAAATATACTAGAGGCCCAGTTCATGAAAATTCGTGCACTTGGCGGTGCGGGGGTGGGGGGCGTTCATTTAGCCTGGCCTGCACCTTCTCACAGTCTGGGAGCCCTTGGGGGATGTCTGACTGTGACTTAGGCCCTGGGGTTACACTTGTCAGCCTTCAGCCTGGCTGTGGCTGAGCAGCATGCCCCCTGTGGGAGAGTACTGACCACCAGGGGGCAGCTCTGGTCCTTCCCCCCATTGCCCCCACACCACCGCTGCCCCCTAATTGCCATCCTCTCCATCTGCCCACTGGCACCTGCCTTGGCTGGCCTGGCTCTGCCTGCTGACCGGCCCCAACCCATATCAACTGGTTGGTCTGCTGTTCCATCGATTTGCCTATTAGCCTTTAAAAAAAAAAAAAAATATATATATATATATATATACATATATATATATATGTATATATATATATATATATATATATATATATATATATATATATTATTGATATTTTACAGAGGAAGGGAGAGGGATAGAAGGTTAGGAACATCGATGAGAGAGAGACATCAATCAGCCACCTCCTGCACGCCCCCACTGGGGATGTGCCCACAACCAAGGTACATGCCCCTGACCGGAATCGAACCTGGGACCTTTCAGTCCCCAGGCCGACACTCTTTCCACTGAGCCAATCTGGTTTGGGCGCCTATTAGCCTTTTATTATATAGGATTATTCTTGTGTGTGTGTGTGTGTTTGTATATATATTTATTTATTTATTTCAGAGCTTAAAAGAGAAGGAGAGAGAGACAGAAACATCAGTGATGAGAGAGAATCATTGATCGGTTGTTCCCTGCATGCTCCACAATGGGGATCTAGCCCACAACCCAGGCATGTCCCCTGATTGGGAATTCAACCACTGACTCACACAAGAAGGCTATCCTTCTTGTTTCATATGTTTAATGATTACTCAAATACCATGATAATGGAATAATATAAAATAATGCATAGACAAAATAATAACAATGATTTAGGCCAGAGAGTCAGACTTAATTTCATATTCTGATCTTAACACTTACAAGAAACCAGAAACACTGATCAGAAAGTATATATGCAACCCTATGTTCATAGCAGCACAATTTACAATTACTAAGATTCTGAAACAGCCTAAGTACCAATCAGAAGATGAGTAGATTAGAAAACTGTGTATACCTACATAATGGAATAATACGCTGCTGAATAAAAGAAGGAACTCTTACCATTTCAATAGCATAACTGGAACTGGAGAGCATTATGCTAAGAGAAATAAGCTAGTCAGAGAAAGATAAATATCGTATGATCTCACTCACTTGTGAAATATAATGAACAACATAAACTGATGAACAAAAATAGATCCAGTGACTTAGAAGCATCAAACCCATTGTCCAACCTCAGGGAAGGTGGGGTCAGGGGAGTTTAAGAGAACAACCAAAGGACTTGTATGCATGCATATAAGCATAACCCATGGACACAGACATGTGTGGTGTGAGGGCATGTACTGGGGGTGGGAAGAGCTGGGGGAAGTCAATGGGGGAAAAAGGAGACATAGGTAATCCTTTAAACAATAAAGAATTAAAAAAAGAAAGTTTAGCACATTGCCAAACATAATGGAAGCTGTCACATGCATTCACATGAGACCCATTTAATATTAGAAGTAAATTAATAACATAGCCTTGATACAGTATTTAAGGTTAAAATAAAATTGTGTTTCTTTTTCCTTCAAAGTCAGGAAGCTTACTATAAAGCATAAGAATTTATTCACATCCTATTCCTATATAATAAAAGCCTGAGTGGTGTGACATCATTACAAGATGGCTGCCACAAGATGACTGAACTCACACTGTCACAAAATGGCTGGCAGGGGAGGGCAGTTGGGGTGGGGGAATCGAGCTTGCAGGGGAGGGCAGTTATGGGCAACCAGACCAGCAAGGGAAGGCAGTTGCGGGCAACCATGCCTGCAGGGGAGGGCAGTTTGGGGGTGACCAGGTCTGCAGGGAGGGCACTTGGGGTGACCGGGCCAGCAGAGGAGGGCAGTTGGAGGTGATCAGGCCTGCAATCTGAGTAGTCCCAGATAGAAGAGCGTAAAGGCATCCCCTCCATGAATGAATTTTGTGCACTAGGTGTCTAGTCCTATCTAATAAAACAATAATATGCAAATTAACCATCACTCTGATATACCCACTAGCCAATCAGGAGCAAATATGCAAATTAACCTAACCAAGATGGCTGCAGTCATAGACCTAGCAGGAGGCTTGGATTTCTTTGGCAATGGAGGACGCCAAGCTTGCTGTACACCCTGGCTGGCCCAGGCCTCCACTTAAGGCTACAAAGTTTCAACTGTAGAAGATAAATAAATCCCAACAAAAATGGCAGGAGCCATGGAGATGGAGAGAGCAGGAGGACTGGGTTGTGCCTGGCAATGGAGGAAGCCAAGCTTCCGGCTGGCCCAGGCCTCCGTGCCAGGCTACAAAGTTTCAATTATAGAAGATAAATAAATCCCAGATACCAGGGCCTCCGTTTGGGTCACCAAAGGGTGTAGCCACCCTGCAAACTACCACAGGCTCCTTGCCCAGGCTGCGCAATTCCCCAAGGGAACCCCCACCTGATCTGGGTCACCCTTCAGGACAAACCAGCTGGCCCCCACTTATGCACCAGGCCTCTATCCTATCTAATAAAAGAGTAATATGCAAACTGACCATCACTCCAACACACAAGATGGCTGCCCCCATGGGGTCAAAGATGGCTGTCCCCATGTGGACACAAGATGGCTGCCACAAGGTGGCCAGCAGGGAAGGGCAGTTGGGAGGGACCAGGTCTGTATGGAGGGCAGTTGGGGGTGATCAAGCCTGCAGGGGAGAATAGTTAGGGGTGAGCAGGCTATCAGATGAGGGCAGTTAGGGGCAAACAGGCTGTAAGGGGAGCAGTTAGGCATCAATCAGGCTGGCAGGGGAGTGGTTAGGAGGTGATCAGGATGGCAGGCAGAAGTAGTTGGGGGCAATCAGGAAGGCAGTCAGGCAGGCAAGCAGTTGGGAGCCAGCAGTCCTGGATTGTGAGGGGGATGTCCAATTGCTTTTAGACCCGATCCTACTTTGATCAGGCTTAAGAGGGCAGTCAGACATCCTTTGTGGGGTCCCCTACCAGAGAGGGTGCAATCTGGGCTGAAGGACATCCCCCAATCCATGAATTTTCCCCACCAGGCCTCTAGTTTAACTATAAAAAGAGTAGAAGAAAAATCAATATGATTGACATGTTACACCAGTACTTAAATAGATGATTTACAACATTAACAATGAAAATGTAAAGGTATTATTATTAACACAATAATAATTAGGTCTATTAATTTAACAAGTGTTTGCATATATATAAAAAACATTATAAATATGTTATCAAAAATATTTGAGGAACCAGTGAGTTATTCAATAAATAACTGGATAACTGGATAGCATTTGGGAGCAAGTCATGATTATTACTCCAGTAGGTAAGCATAAAAACATTTCATATGTTAAAATGTAGCGCATAAAAAGAGAAAACATTTAAGTACTAAAAATGTAAATGCACATTTTTATAGACCTGATATTTTATTACCACTTAAAGCATGATATTAAACCCAGTAACTATATGGGGAAAATTATAGAATTGAGAACATAATAATTAAAAATTCATAGATCGCAAAACAATATCTAATAAAATCAGCCAACTAAATGGAAAAGCCACAAATAGGTTCAAGATAGAACCCCAAATAGAAAAAAAATATACATACATTACCCTTGTGTAATCACAGTAGCTAGACATTAATTCAGAGTCGTTCCACTTCAGAATCAATTATGATTTGCCATCTACCAGTACCACTACTTTGAATGGCATTTGAATGGCCTTCCTTAAGAGTAGCAGCTATCAAAGGACATTAAAGCTGGAGGTGACTTTAGAGATTATTCTGGTTTACCCTCTGCATTTTTACAGACAAGATAACTAAGACCTGATGAAGTGAATATAATAGACTTATGAACCAAAGGCACTAAGAACAGGAAAAAAACATACATCCTCCCTGCTTGCAGAACAGCGAGGTCAAAGAGTCAAAGCAATCTTTGCTGAGGAAGTGGCATTTCAGCAAAATGTAGATGGCTGAGTAACAATCCCCTTTAGGGCAAGAAGATTCCAGGCTAAAATACCCAGCCAAACTAAAACGACTACAAAAAGGAAAACGTATACGAAGGCACAACACAGAATGTAAGGCCAGCGCGTTGTAAGCCATTAGGTATGACTGCATTATATAGGCTATTAATGATGTTAAATAAAGTTTAAAATATGGCCTATGTGCTAAATATGTGTGTCACGTTAAATGATTTCAACCCAGTCCGATAGCTGATGGCAAACTCAGAACCATCGTGAGGTTGATATTATAGAAAACAACAGCTTTGGTGGCTGTTTGTGTAGCAGATCAGAGGAAATAATTTAGGGATTTAAACATGCCTCCCTCTCCTTCAAGATCCTGCTAAAATAGTTCATGGGGTCTTCTGAGTTCTCTGTTGGTGGATGAGAAATCCTCCCCTATTTGCTCTTTGCACTCTGTGCAGGTTTTATTTTTTATGCACTTACTATGTAAACATATGAGACTAACGTGAGATTCCCAAGAAGGGATATGTTTCTTTGAAACCCTTCCTACAAAAAAATATAATTCTCCATATAGCCAGCATTAAGACATTCATTCAAGCAACTCATAAGGTTGGGTTCTCTATGGGTTTCAAAAAGGAAGAACACCCTTATTCTATGCCAGGAAGTTAATATATGTAAAATCCAGAATGTAAATAAGCATCTTAGTCTCAGACTATATATGTGTATTATATAAACACATATAACTATAGTATTAGAAAAAAAACATGCAGGCAGACAAATGAGTAAGAGTGGAGTGTTTATTTTTGCAAACTGGAGATCAAAAGAACACTCTGTAGAGAAGTTGCAATAGGCTTAGAAACATAGGCAGGATTTGAGCACAAAGCGAGTTGATAGAAAAAGGGAAGAGAAAAAAAGGAAGAGCATAAGCAAAGGCATTGAGAAAGACAAGGATGGAGGGAGGAAGGGAGCTAATGTTTGAATAATAATATCTTGTTAACACTGATTTGCCCCCGATGTTTGTTGTTTCTGTGGTTGTTGTTAGCAGTTTGTTTGTTTGCTTGAATCAGATCCAAAGAAGCTACATAAATACTGTGATTGGCGGATATGTCAATTTAAGTATTATTTAAATGATATATTCCACCCATATAATATTTTTTCTTTCCATTTGTTTTCTTTCAGTGAATAGAAGATAGTGATCTCAATTATCAATGTTTTTACTAATTCTAGACAAAGCACTACAAAGTGGTTCCTCATTATGACTTTAAATATAAGTATCTGTTTGCTGAGTTTATCCAAATATATATTTAAGACTTTGCCACTATGATGCATGTGAAATTATGTACATTTGATGAATTAATGAATATTTTAAATGGCTAGTATCTGAGCTTTAAGGGTTACTTTCATTTTACTACTATTGTCCTTTCTAAGCTGAGAAATTTCAATATGTGTGTCTAAACTTTTTAATATATTAGTGAGAATCACATAAAACTGCCTGCAAAGAGACCAATTCCCTTGTTTAATCATAATATAAATGAAAGTGATTTTATTATTTCACAATTGTATATAATCAAGTTATTAGAAATGAAAGTGATTTTATTTTCTCAGAATCTTATATAATCAAATTGTCAGTTATCTAAAATATTTGATAGGACATATTCCCATGCATTAATTAAGCAAATTTATAAACATCTACAGTAATGGCCAGATTACTTTTCAAACTCTTTTAGTGTTTATATAATTCTCTAATTCAGTGTCAAATTTGTTCTTAAAAAGCCAACTCAAAATATTTGGAAAGATGTGAGAGAGGGAAAAAAAAGTGAAAATGGTGTGAAAAATGTCTTTAATGACTTAAACAGATTATGTATTGGTATGCTCTCTTGGGGATGTCAAGGTCAAAATAAGTGAAGGTATTCACTGCTCATCAGTGAAAGTCTGAGAGCAGAGCACAGTCACTTTGTAAGAACTATTATCCAACCCCATAGAACCGGGATTAATTTACAGAATTTAATGCTTAGCTGAAATAAAAAAATGCGCTTGTTCTCAGTGAGTCGGGGATAAAGGTGCATGTAACAATCATAGGTCTGAACTGGAATTATTTAATAAGTAGTCTGGCTGGAAGCAATTGGTCTCCAGGGAATGTGAGGCAATTTTCCCTCAATTTGAGTTAAACGTCATGCCAGAAAAAGAACTCTAATGACTGGCCACAGAGTGACTGCTGAACTGACTTTCTAAAAAGACTATTGGAGATGAAAATAGTTGCTCTTACTTATTTAATTAGTTCTTAAAAGACTCTTTTTCTGGATGTAAAGCAACAAAGCACATCTCAAGCCCTGTGGTTGGCTCTGACTTGTACCCAAAACTCCTGCTTAAGAATATAAAGATCAAGATGTTTTGTTTTTTTTTCAAGAAAGTAGAGTGACCTTTCCAGAAAGTCATAACTACACAACTAACTTCAGCCTTAATGGCCTTACCTAGGAAAAACAAAAACGGTCTTGGTTTCATAGGGAGAACAGTTGTTAAATAAAGGGGAATGGTATCCATGTGTCATTGTCTAGGAAATTAAGCATAAATGTATGGAATTTGGATAACACCTATGTGGATTTAAAATTTCCAGCCAAAATAAAAGAAAATTCATAACATCAGCAATGTGATATACCCTTAAAGTACAAGTCTGACTACCTTAACATACACAGTTGGAAAAACCTAGTGCTCTTGAGAGTTATTCAGGAAGAAAGTTATCCCAAAGAAAAAACAACTTCCCTTCAGATTTTCTGATTGACTGCAATACCCTCTCTGGGTAAAGGAGCCATTGAGAAAAATTCTGAACATGTGAATAAACAGATGCCTCAAACATTTTTTTTTTGAAAGAAGCAAATTTTATCTGCTCCGAGTGTTATTGGCTTTCACTTATATTTAGCTTCATTTCCAAGAGGTTGCCCAGGTGAACTACAGCAAAGTGTCATTTTGCCTTAGGTATTTTGTCTCAATAAAAAAAAGCAATGGTTTGTATTCTGAAACTATGTCACAATTTTATTTCTGTGAATTTTTCTGGGATCACAGAAAGATCGTTGAAACTCTCCATAACTCAGTTTTAAGAATTATGATAGATTGATATTATCAAAAGCTACAGAAATGCCAAGGAAAATGAGACCCAGGAAACCACACATTTTTTTTGTAATGTGTAATCACATTGGAGAGATTAGCAGGAAGAGGGTAACTAGTAATGATGTCCAATTGTATAGATTTAAGAATGTAGGCAATGAAAAACTAAAATTTTCAAAGATAACCTCTTTGAATCTTAAAATTAGTACAGAACCAAACAGATCCATAGAATAATCTAGTTATGCTACTGAATGCTATATAATACAGATGGAATATGCAAATTGACCGTAACTCTGCAACAAAGATGGTGGTGCCCACAGTCAATAAGGAGGGAATATGCAAATTGACATGACAAGGTGAGAGGCAGAAGGTGGCTTCGTTGGGAGCAAAGGCAGTGCACAAATTTTTGTGCATCAGGCCTCTAGTTTTAAAAAGAATTGATTTCTCCAAGGTCAAAAGTTCATGAGAGATAGTGCTGGAATTAATTCCCTAATCCCTATCAAACATTCACACTATTACATCATAATAGGTAATTAGGAAAGGGGTGGTGGTGGTGAGATGGGAAATTGCAGTCGAGTTAAAGTTTAATTACTTACATTATTTTCTGAAAGTTTTCTATAATCTTGAAATAAGCCTTAGAATTCTAAGATACTGCAACCTGGATATGGAATATTTAACTTTCCAACATGAACTATTATTAAGTATTTAATTCTTCACTAAAATTAGTGAATTACATTACATTGTTCTTAAACAAGGTTAAAACAAAAGTTTTTCATTTAATATTGCATGCATTACTATACAATCCTTTATGGGGTGGGACTTCTAGAATGATGCAATAAAGAACCTCACAGATACTCTCTCCCAGCAAAAAAGCAGTATAACTATGAAAATCATTAAAACACAGATATATACAATCTTTAAACTCTCTGGATTACTATCCTAAGGGCATAGAACAAATGGAGAAATAGTCATTCAAAAAATGTACCAAAGCTAGACAGTGCCGCTCAACAGTTAAGCACTGGTCCAGGAACCAATAGGTCACCAGTTTGATGCCAGTCCAAGCACATGCCAGGACAGCTGCTCCATCACCAGTAGAGGGCATGCAGGAGGCAGCTGATCATTCTTTCTCATCATTGATATTTCTATCATCTAGCTATCAATCTATCTATTTATCTATCTAGCATCTATCTATCTATCTATCTATCTCCCTTCTTCCATGAAATCAATAAAAATATATTATTTTAAAATTTACCAAATCTGTACAAGAACACAGAGGGTCTATGGAATGTATGCTATATTGGCTTCAAAACCTGCAGTCAAGCTCTATGTTCTGGAAGCTCTACTTAAATCATTTTCAGCCCCCTCTCCTCCAGCTTAGTCTGGGCCTATAGTTTTTTGCTGGAAAGGACAGGCTGGGGGCATTCTCATCCTCCCACTTCACCCCTTTCAGTGCTTCAGAGCCTCTGTCCCAGGCATCCATAGCCAAGAAGACCAAGTCTCTCTCCCAGCCAGCCTCCGCCAACAGGCCAGAAGTTCTTCCCCAGGTGTAGTAGGCCAAGAATACTAGGTTCGAGATCACCCTCTCCCCTAGGGTGGAGGTTCCATGTGAGGAAGGGCAAGTGAGACTAGGGCCCAGCAGTTCCCTCCATTGCCCACACAGAGGGCCGAGTGTCTGTCACTCCTGGAAAAGTAGGTTCAGGGATTCTGTTAAGAAGAAAGGCAGACTTTTAGAATAAGATACCCCATAGCTCTGTGTATGGAAGGAGAATGGAGAACTCGATGCCTAAGGCCATTGTAGAAAACAAGAGAAACCTTTTGTAGGGAGCACTGAAAGGTTGTCCGGCAGCTATGATATAAGCAATACAGTGGGACATCCAGAGGTTCAGAAAACTGACAGAGAGGAAGATACAGCCAAAAAGAGCCCTCCTAGAATCACAGAGAGAAAAACACAAGACTGATGAATCTCAGAGAGAAGGCAGGGATGGGGGTGTGGTGGTAAAAAATTAACTGGGGGATTTATATGATGTATGCATAGCCCATGAATACAAAAACAATACAGTAAAGACCTGGGAGGGGGCGGCTGTGGGATGGAGGGGGTCAATGGAAAGAAAAAAGAAAATGGAACATCTGTAATACTTTCAACAATAAAGATAAATAAAAGAAAGGAAAAAATAAAAATCAATAGTAGTAAAAAATGTTTTAGTCTACTCTCAATGACAGATTAAACAACTAAGTAGAATAACAAGGAAATGAAACTTGAACAGCAATAAACACAATTAGACTTAGACATCTGGAAAACATTTCAGACAATAGCAAATACACCTTCTTCCCAAGTACAAATGAAACATTTTCCAGGATAGATCATGCACAATTCTCAATAAATATAATAGGATTAAATCATACAAAATATGTTTCTGACCATGATTGAACATCATTAAAAATCAATAACAGAAGGAAATTTAGGCAATTCACATATCTGTGTAAATCAATAACATACTCTTTAAAAACATATGGGTCAAAGAAGAAGAAATCACAAAAGAAATTAGTATCTTGAAATGAATTAAAAAAAAAACAAAACATAACACCAAATATCAAAACTGGAGCAGTGCTCAGAGAAATTTATAGTTGTGAACACCTATGGTGAAAATAAAAGATTTCAAATCAATAACCTAACCTTGCACCTTAGGAAACTAGAAAAAAAAATCTAAACTAAATTCACATGAAACACCGAGGAAAGAAACAATAAAGATTGGAAATAAAGAAAATAGAAAATAGGAAATAATCAACAAAACCAAAACTTAGGTCTTTGATAAGATCAACAAAATTTTCAAACCTTTAGTTAGACTAACCAAGATAAAGAGAAGGTTCAAATTACTGATTCAGAATGAAAGAGTGGATCTCTACCAATATAAAAACTAATATAAGGGAATTATATAAATAACTAACTAAATGCTCATAATTAGATAACTTAAATGAAAATGACAGTCATTCAAACACTCAAAAATACTGATAATTACTAGTGAAGAAATCTAAAAATGTAAATAACAAAGGATTAAGTAATTTAAAACTTCAAACAAAATATTTTCAGACTCAGCTGCTTTCACTGGTAAATTCTATTATATATTGACCAAAGAATTAATAACAACTCTTCATAAACCTTTACAAAATATAAACAAGAATATAACACTTCTTGGCTATTCTTTGAGAGTAGTATTAATCAGATGAGATATTGTATACACACACAACTACATACACAAGACAAACAAAAATAACTATAGACCAATATATATTATGAATATGGATGCAAGAATCCTTAACTAAGTAGTAACAAGCCAAACCAGCAACATGAAATGTGATTAATCTCAGGAATACAAGGTTGGTTTAACATCCAAAATTAAATTAATCTAATATACAATATTACCAGAACAAAGGTTAAAAAGACTCAATTGATGCAGAAAAAGCATTTGACAAAATCCAACGTCCTGTTATGATAACAATGCTAAATAAATTAGTTATAATAGAGCTAACAATTTCAAGGATCTATGAAAACACCCACAGCAAATATCATACTTAATAATCTTAACGGTTTCCCTCTACAGACTGGAATTAGTTAAAAATGTCCATTCTTGCCACTTCCATCATTTATTTTATAAGAGGTTCAAGTCAGGACAATTAGATTTTTTTTAGTCACTGATAATGGAATTGAAAAAAAAAACACAAAAAAAATATCTCTAGTTGTACATAATACAATCAAGAATATAGAGAATCCCAAGCAATATGCAGACATGCAAAAACACTCAACTACTGAAACAAATATATATGCTTAGCAAAATTGTAAGATACAAGACAATATAACAAAACTAGTGGCCTGGTGCATGAATTCATGCAGGAGTGGAGTCCCTCAGCTTGGCCTGTGGGATTGGGCTGAAACCTGCTCTGCAACATAACTCGAGGGGTCCTGGATTGCGACAGGTTGCAAGCCAGGCCAAGGGGCCAGGAAGGGAAGCAGGAGGTTGGCCAGCTTGGGAAGGACAGTAGGAGGGTCCACGCATGTGTCTAGCCTGTCTTGTTCAGTCCCGATCAGCTGGACCCCAGCATCAAGCTAACCTGCCATTCAGAGCATCTGCCCCTTGGTGGTTAGTGTATGTCATAGTGAGTGGTTGAGTGTCTTTAGCATATCATTAGCATATTATGCTTTGATTGATTGCAGGGACCGGATGACTGGATGACAGGACACTTAGCATATTAGGCTTTTATTATTATAGGATAAACTGTATTTCCTTCAGAAGCAATGAAAGTATGTAAAAAATAGTTAAAATAATTTGTAATAGCATAAAAATACTAGGAATAATTTTTTAAAGGAAATTCAACACTTCTACACTAAAAATTATAATGCAGTGTTGAAGAAAATTAAAGATCTAAATAAATTGAGAGATCTTATGTTCTTGAACAGGAAGTCTTAATATTGTTAAGGTTTCAATACTTTCTCAAATTGATCTATAGACTTAATACAATCCTTACCAAAATCCCAGATCACTGTTTTGTTGTAAAATTGAAAAACTGATATTAAAATTGATATATAAATTCAAGAGACCAGAATAATCTTTACAAAAACTAAGTTGACTCATACTTCTAGATTTTACCATTTGCCAAAAAGTTACAAGAAGTAATCTGTATACAAATTATTTTCATTATTATTATTTTTCTCTCAAAATTACATTTAGTTCTACTTTGGTTTAGATGATAGACAAAGTAATAGCAATAAGAATTGAGAATGACAATTCAACTGTGACATTAATAAAATAAGCAGCTTGGGTATATCATTTACTTCAACTTCTCTGTACACCATTGAAATTATGTTGAAACAAGAAGACCCATTAGATATAGTTTCTTCAGGAATCTCTAACTTTGTCTATCATGTTGACCATTTCTTAGCCCATATAGGCAAAATTGCTATAAAAATATTTGTTGAATAATGATTTCCATAAATTGATCTACACCTACATTTCTAAGCTACTACTGGCCTTTGTTTGGATAAGAAACAACTTCAATTAAAGCAGACAGAAGAACTGAAAAAAAAAGTCCCAAACACAGTTTAAATCAATATTCATTGATTCCTGGGGCACTATATACAATGAGCAATAAACACAGGCAGATCGTAAAAGTAGTGGTCAGACACACTAATCAAAGAGATATTACATTTACAAGGAAATGCGGTCTCAAGTTCTTCAAAGACATTTGCATAATCAGGTGATAGCAGCTTCATGAATGCAATTTTTGAGTACAAAAGACAATAATCTTCCATCACTGTTGAAATCATTAAAAGCCATAAACTACTGCATTACAGTGGGTAGTCTGAGATAATGTTCAATCAAAATGTATTCATGAGGAAGAATACTTTAACCACGGATCGACAAAGTACGCCATTTATCATTTTTGGTTTTGTTATGAAAGCTATTTGCTGTTGTTATAAGGTTATTATGATGAAACATAAGAGATTTGAAATAAATGTGACATTTGCTAAACATTCTTTTCCAAAATGATTCATTAGTGGGAAAGGCACATCTAAGTTTTTTAGTCCGGAGTGTTAATAAAGGCAATAGACATCTATTGAATGCTTACAATGTTCCATCCATACCAGTTGTTTTTGCCAGTTGTTAAGCTTTATCTCCCAACAATATTACTGTATAAAGTCAGTCCTAGCAAATTTCAGTTTTACAAACGGGGAACCGAGGTGCGAGGAAATGAAAGACCCTGCCCAAATCCCACAGATAGCAGAACAACAAGGCTTAGATACAAATTAGTTTTGACTCCAAATTTTGTTCTATTCATAGTCTTTTCCAACATAGTAACTTCCAGATGTTTGCGTTCAGCCCAAAGGACTCTGATTGAATGAGGATAGAATTTGAAACTCCAGTCTAATTCAGCTAAACTTGATGAATAACATCATCCTCACCTGGGATCCAGAGGATATTACTACTTCTACTTTTACGATGCTTTAAGGGAAACCTTGTATTCATTCCTTAAGGTAGTCCGTGTCACCCTGCTCTAGATGTCATGGTGGCAACCCAAGTGGTAGGACAGGTGATGATGGTACGTCTCGCTATCCACATGTCTAAATGTACAAATTCTCAAAATGTCATCTCTCTGAATCCACAATGCATTCTCTCTCTGACAGGTCCATCTGCTGTAGCATCAAACAGAACTTGGTGTTAAAGGATCAGAGGTGACAGTGCTGGTATGGGTTCCCTGGAGAAGAATGGTTCCTTGCCAGAGCAAGCAAGAGGGCTTGGCAGGGAGAACTCATTCACATGTTGCAGAATCGTTTTAGATCTGCTGGTCAGATCTCATTATAATAAACCGCAGAGCCTTTCATGAATGCTCACCGCTACTTAGGTTTGCCCCCATTCTGAGCTTTTGCCTGCCTTGCCTGATTCATGTATTCAGCCACTTACCAGAAGAGATACGGAATAAATGGCTACAGGGTGCCAAGCTTTGGTTAGGCACGGAAGACACAGAGGTGAAGAGAAAGAGAGCCCCTATTTTCATGGAGCTTGAGTTTATTAGGCTAAATTGGGCTTAACCACATGAGTAAGTATACAAGTTATATTTATAAATTGCGTTGATACTAAGATATATAGCTGCATCTATATAACATTTAAAGATATATTTTATTGATTTTTCACAGAGAGGAAGGGAAAGGAATAGAAAGCCAGAAACATCGGTGAGAGAGAGACATCCATCAGCCGCCTCCTGCACACCTCCCACTGGGGATGTGCCTGCAACCAATGTACATGCCCTTGACCGGAATCGAACCTGGGACCTTTCAGTCCCCAGGCCGACGCTCTATCCACTGAGCCAAACCAGTTTCAGCATGCATCCATATAGCATTTAATAGGTTACTAGAGACTTTGTAAAATCCCACCTTAGTGACTGTCCCCAAGAACCTTGGGATGTAACAACTGCATCCCTTTTACAAGAGGATTAACAGTCACAGAATTAAGGGCATTATATTTGGGAGGGATATGATTTACTTGGTGTTAGGTTTCTCAAATTCATATTCTTTAAAAAAAAAAAAGAGACACCAACTTATGGTTCTCGGAGGAATTTACAGTTTTAAGCAGCCCATAAGCAATTGATTCTAAAAGATTGCCTGTTGTGGGAATTCTGGATCCAATCCCACCATCTACCTAGCGTTTAATTACTTCTCTGTTCATCAAATTAGCCTCTAAACTTCTTTTGAAATTCACTGCTCAATGGGTACTGGCAGTTTCTAGAGGCATTCCACCACATCTTAGGACCATGCTAATTCCTTGAAGTTTCTAGTTAAATACTTACCTAAGATTCAGAGCCAAGTCTTAATTTCAATTAAAGAGACTCTTTTCACCATAATATACCTATTTTTCTCTCCTGTGCATAATAAAAATGAGCATAAAACAAGTTAAGAAATGTTCTTAAAATTAAAGCACTTAAAATGTTAAAGTTCTATGCTTTAGAAATATACTTTTTTTTTTAAAAAAAAGTACTAATTAATGGCTTTGGTTAATCCAATCTCATGTACAAGACAAGCTATCTTTATTTTGTAAGAATGCTTCAGTGGGTAGGCTGTTGAAAACCTTATGCAGCAACTGCCTTGGGACACTGAAATATAATATTTAATATATGCATTCTAGGGCACAGTATAACTTGGATGAAAACCAGAATAAAATTATGCAATCATTGAATTAATTATATGTTAGTTATTTTTATTAAAAAGGCTTAACCATTTCTCAGAATGCATGAGTCACATGAAATAAAGCATACTGGACTTTACTCTGTGGGTAGTATATCTCATTTTGGGTGGTTTACCTTAAAGCCAACAGAACAGAAAAAATTCAAAGCTATTAATACTGTATAATTTGAGGTATCATTATAAAATCTGAGTTCTCTACATGTTAAACAATTATGATTTATAAATTCCTTGAAATACAGAAATACATCATTTTGGGTTTTTTATTCTTATTTTTAATTATTGACATTATTATATATGTCACCCACTCTCCCCTTTGCCCACCTCCACCCAACACTCACTACACTTTCCCTGGCCTTCACCACAATATTGTCTGGGTCCATGGGTTACATATATATTTTCTTTGGTTAACCTCTTTGTCTTATTTTACTCAGTTTTATATTGCTTATAAGAGCTAACTGAATGAAAGGGCAAACTATTGATGTAGCAGTCATGGTACTTACTAAGACATTTCCAATGTGATATACACTTTTGAATTTTATTGCAAAGATTTTTATTTATGAAAATTTCTCTCCATTTCAAAATGGAAAACAGCATAAATAAATCTGTGATAGCAAAAAATTAATGTTTAATATATTTTTATTTTTTCTACTGTTACATTTATTATTATCAAGTTAGAAGATCATAGTTAGGGAAATGAGCATAAAATAAGTTAAGAAATTTATAATTGTTGAAAATTCTGACTAAAAAGTTTTAAATTTATCCTATTAATATATTCAAGCAAAATAAGAATTTGGAATGAATGACTAAACATCTAGAAAAACAAAGCCAAAAGAATGAACATATTTTATATACACATCAATTGGTATATAAATTTTGAATATGTTATCTAGTTTAATTAAAGTTAAAATATTTCTGAAGAGCTATACTAATTAGTCCGTATTAACCTAATTCAAATCACAGTTTACTCTTGAAATTAACAAAACTAATTATTTTAAAATATTCTGTATCCTAGACTTTTAATTACTTCAACTTTTTAGATAACTCATTAATTATGTATTTTCAAGTATCTTCTATATAAAGAGTAATGTGTTAGATTATAAAAGAGATGGAAATGAATATAACAGATGCTTTTCCTTATTTGATTTTACCATATGATAAAGGAGACTGAATCAAATCAACCTGATCCATAGCATTCACTAAGTGTCCATTTTAAGTACTAACTAAACTGAACTATCAGAAAATGAATAAATTGGTATTTCTTGACCACAAGTTACTCTGTGGTGTAATGAGGAAAACAGAGAAGTAAACAAATAATTAGGACACAATAGGATAACTGCTCTAGTCGACATATATTTTTAAAATAAAGCAGAAGGAGACACTGAGAGCATTATGTTTGCCAGGTTGGTAGAGTGACTAAAAAAACAGTTGACTTTTAGAAAAAGGGACCATAGTGTGCAAAGTCACAGAAACCACATTGCTTATTGAGTAGTGGCTTGTGGAAAAGCACTCTGTTCTAAGAAATAGAATTAATATGCACACTTGCAGTATGTCCATTTACCAAAGGGCAGTTTAAGAGTGGAAATGCAAGTCACAGAAAGGGGACATGTATTTGAAACACTTGTCATGTGCAAGGAGCTTTCACTCAAAGTATTTAAGTTAGTTTTATAGTTCCATAAGGAAGTGATGATCAATCCAATAGAAAATGGGCAAGAGATATAAATAAACATGTCAAAAATAGGATACCCATACTGTCATTGAATAACTGAAAAAGTATGCAATCAGATTAGAAATCTGAGAAACCCAAAATTAAACCACAACTAGTTACCACTACATACCTACTATACTGTCTAAAATTGAAATTATCTACAAAAGCAAGTTAGCAAATGTATGCTTTTATGGTAAATAAATATTAGTAAAACCAATTAGGGGGGAAAATGATCATTGCCTATAAATTTTAACTTATGCATACCCGATGACCCAGTTTACCTAACAACGTATACACAAGATGTATACAAATATAGTTAGGAATGTGTTAGTCATAATAGACAACATTTGGAAACAAATGTTCATCAACATAAGAAATAATAAATAGTAATATATAAGTATAAATAAAATACTAGATAGCGCTAAAACTAACAAACTTACTTTACATAAAGCAATATGAATTAAAATAAAAATATTGAGCAAAGAAAGGCAGACACAAAGAACACATACAATTTGATTCCATTTATCTAAATTTCCACAATAGGAAAAATTAAACTACTGTGTTAGAAGTCAGGGTACCAGTTACTTTTGGAGAGGGATTAGGACAATAATTGGGAATGGCTTGCATGAGACATAGGAAGTTAGCAATACTAACTTTCTTAACATGTGTAGGTGTCAAGAGAGTGTCTGTTTCTTGTAATTCCTGGATTGTACTTTTATACCTTGTGCACATTTAATTATATTTCCTATATTTCACAGTTATTTTTAAAATGTAATATTCCTCACCCAATAATGATATTGCTTTCTTACTTCAGAAAATATTAAAATTCTGGGCATCCTCTACATTTTGACTTGGAATGAGCCTATTATTCTGTTGACTCTTAGCAGTTACCAAATTAAAAAAAAATCATAATGGCAATAATTCAATCATTGTGCTCTTGATTAAAGATAACTTAAGAAATAGTCTATCAAGAACTAGAGTGAGCCAGTCAGAGAAAGACAAGTACCAAATGATTTCAACAATATGTGGAATCCAATGAACTAAATAAACTAACAGACTCATAAATTTCTATAGAGAAGACTCACAACTGTGGGTGGTGGGGGGAGAGGCTGGGTGTGAGGGTGGAGAAATTGAGCAAAAAAAAAAAAGAAAGGAGAAAAAAAATAAAAAAGCACTTGGACATAGACAAAGATATGGTAATTGCCAGGTGGGGAGCGGAGGAGAGTTTAGGGGGATAAATGGTGATAGAGAGATGAACACACCATACAGTGTACAGATGATGTGTTGTAGAATCCTGTACTTGAAATTTGTAAAATTTTGTTAACCAGTGTCACCCTAATAAGTTTAATTAAAAATTTAAAATTAAAAAAGAGAACTAAAGTAATTCCAAAAGAAGTTACCAATTCTCTTGATAGTTACATAAAATTATTTTATAGGAAATATCATTATCAAATATTTAATGCTTATTATATACAAATTTATTACAGATACTAGTGGCCCAGTGCAAAAAATTCGTGCATGCAGACGTTCTCTCAGCCCAGTCTACACCCTCTCCAATCAGGGACTCCTTGAGGGATGCCCCATATGGATTGGGCCTAAACCGGAAGTCGGACATCCCTCTCACAATCTGGGACCACTGGCTCCTAACTGTTCACCTTCCTGCCTACCTGATTGCCTGCCTCCCCCAGCCCATGCCTGCTGACACAAGTCTCCACCCACCTGAGCTTGCTATGCATGCAGCCTGCCATTCAGTCATTTTGGACATTACAGACCCTGACTCTCTCTCTATATATATACACACTGTACTTTTCATCTCAGGCATGGTCCTGGGCTACCTAATTTTGATAAACTAAATTTCATTTCTCTTCATCTCATAACTCTTTAACCTTGCTTTTTATTTTCTTTTAGTTTCAAAATGTTACTTGAACCTGAGTTTAGTGACACATGATTGGCAAAGACAGATGAATTTAGTTTCCTTCAACTTTATATATTACTAGAAACCTGATGCACAAAATTTGTGCATGATTGGGGGAGAGGTGTCCTTGAGCCCAGCCTGCACCCTCTCCAAATTGGGACCCCTTGAGGGATGTCCGACTGCCCTCTCACAATCCAGGACTGCTGGCTCCCAACTGCTCACCTGCCTGCCTTCCTGATTGCCCCTAACCACTTCTGCCTGCCAGCCTGATCACCCCTTAACCACTCCCCTGCCAGCCTGATTGATGCATGACTGCTCCCCTGCCAGCCTGTTTGCCCCTGCCTTCTCCTGTGGGCCAGATCACCCCCAACTTCCCTCCTTGTAGTCCTGGTCCCTCCCAATGTTCCTCCCCTGATTGCCTAGTCACCCACAACTGCCCTCCCTTGCAGGAATGGTCCCTCTGAACTGCCCTCCCCTACTGGCCATCTTGTGGTGGCCATCTTATATCCACATGGGGGCATTCTTCTTGTGTGTTGGAGTTATGGTCAATCTGCATATTACTCCTTTATTAGATAGGATAGAGGCTTGGTGCATGGGTAGGGACCAATTGGTTTTCCCTGAAGGGTGTCCTGGATCAGGGTGGGGGTTCCCTTGGGGCGAGAGGCAGCCTGGGTGAGGGGCTTGTCGTAGTTTGCAGGCCAGCCATGCCCCCTGGTGACCCAAGCAGAGGCCCTGGTATCTGGGATTTATTTATCTTCTATAATTGAAACTTTGTAGCCTAGAGGAGAGCCAAGCCTTCTGCTCCCTCAGTGGTGGTAGCCATTTCTGTTGGGATTTATTTATCTTCTATAATTGAAACTTTGTAGCCTTAAGCAGAGGCCTGGGCCAGGGTGTGTGGAAAGTTTGGCTTCCTCCATTGCCAGGGCAACCCAAGCCTCCCTCCTGCACTCTCTGTGGCCAAAGCCATCTTGGTTGGGTTAATTTGCGTACTCGCTCCTGATTGGGGTGTGGGTGGGGTTTGTGGGTATGGCTTGTGAGTGTAGGGAAAGTGCAGTCAATTTGCATATTACTCTTTTATTAGATAGGATTTGCTTGAGAATAATGTGACATATATTTCAATATAACTAAGTTACCTATTTTAAATATAGTTTTTAAACCTACTGGAATTCCACATTTCTTCATTATTATTGCTGTACTATAAGGCAACTCATAAAAATATAATGTTCTTGTAGATATTTATAAACATAAGAAGTATACAGTATTTCACAAGCCATAAGAGCCTGGGTTTGTATTTCAGTTTTTCCCTCTAACCATTCTGAAGTACCTCTTCTCTGTTCTCTTAGATTTTTCCAGCTATCTCCTCTGATCTCTTTTACTAAACTATTTCATTTCTTTGAATGTTTATTCTCCTTATTGTTATTCGGGATTCAAGGGAATTTCAAGATTTTATAAAAATATGTATGTTCCTCTCTTCTGGATTTATATTCAGCTTACTGGCTTGTTTGTTGATAATGGTCTTTATCCTAGGTATTATATAATAGTTTTTTGCATCTCTTAATAAGTAATAACATTAATAAAATATTAATGACAACAATAATATTGCAACAGTAAAATAATATTGATATTTAGAGAGTGTTTTCAAGTAGATACTATTCTCTTTTGGGCAGCTATACAAATATATATTTAAATATATACTTTTATGTACCCATAACGATTAATATTATGGTTTTATGTGCCACCTGATATTCTAAGTGTTTTACATGTATTGATATATTAATCTTACCTAATAATAGACAAACGTGTAAATTGACCATACCTCTGCTATGTCCACAGCCAATCAGAGTGAATATGCAAATTAGAAGACCAAAGATGGTGGCCACCCTGCTGCTCCAGGTGAGAAGTGGCCAGGTGGGACAGGACACCTGATATGAGGGACGGGGGTTTGGGGGGGGGCGGTAAAGGGATCTACAGGAGCAGAGTGCCGCAGCAAAGACAAGACTGTAGACTCCAGAGTCTACAGTGAGGATGAAGATGGAAGACTCTGGCCGGAGTCTGCAACAAAGATTAAGATGGCAGCCTGCATCAAAGATGGCAGACTCCGGCCTGAGCGAAGGCATGGGTCCCAGGTGCTGGAAGAAAACTGGTGGTGGAAGCCAAGGGAAGGAAAGCCTATTGCACAAATCTCTTCATGCAAGGGGCCTCTAGTCTATATAATAAAGAGCCAGAGTCCTAATGACCCTTATGACTGAAGGTTCCTCCAGACTGGAAGGGAAAAGTAAATTTGATCTTGATTCTACTGCCAGTCTATACTACTGCCCAGGGGGCTGTGGATCAGGCCTGGAGAGAGTCCTGGAGAGAGAGAGGCAGGGTCTGATCTGTAGCCTCTGTGGCAGCCATTGATCAGAACATGCCTCTCTTTCTCTCCTGGCCTGGCCCACAACTGGGCCTCCATT
Source organism: Lasiurus borealis (assembly GCA_004026805.1). Taxonomy (NCBI): domain Eukaryota; kingdom Metazoa; phylum Chordata; class Mammalia; order Chiroptera; family Vespertilionidae; genus Lasiurus; species Lasiurus borealis. The sequence goes on from PVJN01004477.1 coordinate 21,054, forward strand.
TCTCTCCAGACTTCCACCTTTCTGATTAGGCCCCATTGATAAGCCAGAGATGCTGACTGGCATAGAAACTGGCCAATCAGAACCAAATTTGTGTCAACTGTGAGGATTCAATGACTGCCTAGTAGGTGGAGCTTTTGATGCTGACTGGCATAGAAACTGAACAACCAAAATCAAATTGACTGGAAGAGGAAGGCAGTTGGGGGTGAGATCAACCAGCAGGGGAGGGCTGTTGGTGGCAAGATCAGGCCCGCAGGGGAGGGCTGTTGGGGGTGATATCAGGCAAGCAAGGAAGGGCAGTTAGGGGTGGTTAGGCAGGCAGGCAGAGAGGTTAGGGGCAATCAGGCAGGCAGAGAGCTTAGGGGCAATCAGGCAGGCAGGCAGAGACAAGGTGATCAGACAGGCAAGCAGAGGGGTTAGGGGTGATCAGGCAGGCAGGCAGGTGAGTGGTTAGGAGCCAGTAGTCCCAGATTGTGAGAGGGTGTCTGACAACGCATAGGGATCGGGCCTAAACTGGCATCCAGACATCCCCCAAGGAGTCCCTAATTGTAGTGGGTGCAGGCTGAGCTGAGGGAACCCCCCTGCCCCTGCCACTTCGTGCATGAATTTTGTGCACCAGGCCTTTGTATTTATATAATCTCAATGACAGGAGTACTAATCCTTCTCATTTTTTCCGGTCAGGAGCCCGAACCCCAGAGATGTTCCATAATTTGTAGAAACTCACAGCTTGTAGGCTGGCGACCAGGCTAAGTTTCAAATCTCTATTGGTTGACACCACACCGAAAGTGCTTAAGTACCACCTTTTGTCATTTTTAATGGTAAATCTAAATGATTCATATATCCTAGGGAAATTATATAATTAGAAAAGGGTAGGCTTCCTGACTATTCAAAGCAGAGGACAAAAATCCTCTAATAATTAACATTAGATGCCATACTTTGCACCCAATCTCACAAATTCTCAGCTGAACTTCATAGATAAACAAATAAACAATGCAGAAGAAAGAAGGAAGAAAAAAAAAAGAAAGGGAGGAAGGCAGGGAGGTAGGGAGGGGTGAGGGATAGAAGGAAGGGGGAATGGAAGGGGGAAAGAAGGGAGGGAGGAAGGGAAGGAGAGAGTGGAGAAGGAAAAGGTAAACTTGGCCTTTGTTCTTCTGCCAATCTATACTTTTAGTCCTGCTCAAAAATTTTTGGTATTCTGTACCAAAAAAATAAGTATCTCCAAAGTAACAGTGCAGATTATTCTCTATTTTTGGAAAAATAAATTTAAATGTATATTTTACACAAGATTAGTCATAACAGTTGTAATAAAAGAAAAGATCTATTGCACTAAAAATTGCCATTGCAAGGAAGGAAAGTCAGAAAGCATGTTAAACACAAATATACACAAACATATATGTGTATATATAAAATTTATGTGGTGGCCTTTTATTTTTCAGAAGGGTACTATGAGTTCATTGTATACATTTCAATCATATAAAAATCAGAACATAAAACATAAAATTTCATTAAGATTATTCTCTCTAAAGATAATCATCCTACAGTTATCTATCTGTGTAGGCTTTTGTAGATCAACTCTATTCCTTTTCGTTATTTCATTTTCCCTATATATGCATAGCTTAATTTATTTAACCATCTATGACTGCTCAACCTTTGTGTCCTTTTGAATATTAAATGTAATGCTATAATAAAAATGTATATATATACATTTATATACTATACATACAAATATAACTTTCTGGAAAGATCAAATTATTAAGAGATATTGCCAAATTCCACCCACCCAATTATATATATATATATATATATATATATATATATATATATACACACACACATATATATATATATATATATATATATATATATATAAAATTCTCTGAAATCAATAAAATATTTTATTCTCTGAAATCATTTTGAAAGATAACACAGAACACACACATACACAAATATATTATTTATATTGATTTCAGAGAGAAAGGAAGAGGGAGGGAGAGATGGAAATATCAATGATGAGAGAGAATTATTGATCTGCTGCCTCCTGCACATCCTTACTGGGGATTGAGCCCACAACCCTGGTATATGCCCTGACCAGCAATCGAACTATGACCTCCTGGTTTATGAATTGATATTCAACCACAGAGCCACTCTATATTTTTTAAAGGCTGTGTCCTCACTAATACAATTAGCAAGCCTAATGAATTAACCGGCTGAGACAAAAGACCAAAGACACACCCAGCCACACTGTCAATTGTTTCCTCAAAAAACAATTGGAGGTGTCCATCTCTTTAATAACTGATGTCTGTTCTGTAGAGAATTCATTAAGTGACTAGGCCTGTATTTTATTTTTCTGTATAACAACCCCATAGTCTTTTAATAACATTCATTACAAAAAGTTAATTATGAGGAGATTATGAACAAACCTATATGGAGCTATAATATATTATCAAGCAATAAACACCTAATAACTTCAGGTTAGGCAGCACATCTTTTGTAGTATTTGCTAAGTACCTTTGTAAAAAGTACATGACTAAGAGCAAGAGGTATTCACACAGTAATATAACATTTTGCTAACTATTATTACTGGCTTCAGATTCCCTGAGTCTTGTTTCTTCAATAGTGCAACACACACACACACACACACACACACACACTAGTTCCAGTTCAATGGATATGAATCTGAGGATTACATAATGGACTTTTCATTAACTATTGTTTTAAATCATGTATATTTGTAAAACTATAATTACTTTCTAGTCAGCTCATCAATCAAAGCACACCAGCTTCTCACATAATAGGAAATTAACACAAATCTGGTCTCTTTCAATTTAAAGAAAAGAAGCAAGCAAGGATAACACATTTGATGAGGTTGCTTAATAAATCTTTTAAGGTTGAGGTCTATAATAAAATTGGTTCTCAAGTAATGGTTATTCAATCTTATATGTTTGTCCGACATTATAAATGTGTTTCTAGAGAAGACTATAATTTTTATGTTAATTTACATTCTGACTTTAAAAAGCACCACAGCCTGAGTTCACTGAATTGAAGACATTCTAGAAATTCTGCACATGTCAAAATTCAGGAAATGAGACATCAATATGGTTTTGTCTCATTTTATGATATATGATAAATAGTAAAAAGCTATTGTTTGCATTCAAACGTTTTCTGAAACATTGCATTACAAGTTTTTATACACTGCTTTTAACATTTTTAAAAAATTGTGAAACTACCATAGCCTCTCCACTGGTCTTCTCCATATCACCTCTAAAATGATAAAATGTTGAAATATATGGTATGGAATATAACTCATCTAACATGTTTTGAAGCATCCTCTTAAATGGAATATTATTTCTAGGTCCTTTATTAAGTAATGGACATTTGGTCTTCTTCCAATTATCCACAGATACATTTGGTTCACACCAAAGTCTTTTAAATTTTGTCATGTTCAAAACACCCATCAGCATATTTGGTTCATGCCAAATATTCCTTAATATTTGGTGTTACAAAAACTATCCACACTTAAAAAACATCCCCGGTTTAAATTGCCTATAACATTTATTGATATGTTTGATTTACATAACAAATACATAAAATATTCTACAATGATTTCTTGGTACAATAAATGTGTTGTGGCTATATTACCAATAATAACCCTTGTTGTCTGAGTAACCTAACCGGTCATGGCACATGGGGTGAGGTAGACTAGTTGGCATGGACCAAATGTCTCCATAAATATTTTGAACAGGGCCAACTATCTTGCAAGAGTTTTATCATCATTTGATAGGTCATTTAAAGGTGTTTCGAAATACATTCTTTGAAACATTCTTTATAGTCTGTCTTTCTTAGTTTAGAGCAAATGTATGAACTAACAGTTTAATGTCAGTATTGGACATTGTTGTCTATACTAACTTTTCTTTTCTTGCAATAGGATGAAAGTAATCACTCAAATGTGTAAAATGTTTCTGACATTTTTGGCTTACAGAGTAAGAGTTTCAAAGAACTGGAAAAGGTTATTTTGATTAGCAGAAGCATTTTCTATAAATTGGCTGCTGAAACAAGTAATAAAGGGATGTGGTAAGGAAGGTAGGGGTTTGTTGTCAGTGATCAACCAAACTATACTGAACCTGCAGGTTATAGGAGATGAAATGCAATTGAACCTCTTGGGATGCAATGCTTTTCTGCAATGTTTTAGAATCTGCAGTATTGTTTGCCCACCAGAAAAAAAGGGGAAAGTGTGTTAACAGTGAGGCATTAAAGCAAAACAAAGAAACAAACACAATAGATTTTTTTTCAAAAAAGCTTTTTTTCTAGATGATGCTATGTGACTAATCATAAAATGTCATCACACTATATCAAAGATCCAAATCATATGCCCAGCAAAATCACAATATCCCTTTTGGCTTGAGATCAGTGTTAAAGTTAATTAAGCATGCCAATGAGAATTCCTGTGCTTGTGCGTGAGCAATTTTATTAATTAAAATGATAAAAATCCTTATAAAGAGGTGTTTCCAAAAGCTATATACTTATCCATATCCTCTTGCTTTTAACAAAAAGGATAATTCTTTCTAAATGGTCATGACTGCCTCTGAGGAATCTGGAAACATCTGTATTCCTTGTGCTCTTCAAGCTGAACACAACATTCCCTTTCTCATGAAAATTTAAGGATATATGTATGAATCTGAGGTTGCCAGTTCTGAGTTTTTCACATGTGAAATTAATTTTTACAGGCAGCCACCACCAGGCAATTATGAAGCAGTTCAAATGGCAAACTTCAGCCTTCATTAGACTTAAAAAGATAGCTTGTCATTTATTTATGAAGCTTAAACTGTGGTCAAAAATTGTATAATAACCATCCTGCCAACGTTCCAAAAATAATTATAATATTAAAGAATATCTAGAAGCTAAAAGGCAAGGTGATTTTGTATATTAATGAAATAACTTTTTCAGTAAGTGACATTCTAAATGACCACTTGAAAGAAAATTCTATCATGTATGGAGGCCAGGTTAAGCATTCATGTAGAAAAGCAAAAGTTTTTAACTTTAGGCACCAGAATTATATATATATATATATATATATATATATATATATATATATATATATATATATATAATATTTTAATGCACTTAGTTATAAATAAACATTTGTATAAAATACCTTCCCTTAAAATCCCATGTTTAATTTTTAAAAATTGTTATTGATTTCAGAGAGGAAGGGAGATGTTGAGAGAGACATATCAATGATGAGAGAGAATCATTGATCAGTTGCCTCCTGCATGCCCCACATTAAAAATTGAGCCTGCAACTCAGGCATATGCTCTGACTGGGAATGGAACCATGACCTTTTGGTTCATGGGTTGATGCTGACCAAAGAGCCAGGCCAGCTGAGCTATGTTTCATTTATAAGGAAAAAGGAGAAAATTCAAGGAGGTTTTCCATTCGCTTGTGAATGTGGCAATATTGTTCAAATGATGCCAAGATTAAACCCATAAATACAGATTTCAAGCAAAGAAATTGAAAAATAAAGAAATAAAGTATTTTATGAGAGAACATGAATATTCTGGCATATTTAAATGGCATATGTAGTTATTAGAACAGGGCTTTTTTATTGAAGACTATTATTATGAAAGAGAATAGTTGCAGTTTTTCAAGGTATTTTTGACTTTTTATAAGAATAACTATTTTTCACAAAATAGATTCATATGCCATTCAGTCTTATGAACTTGAAACAACTTTCTTGACATTGATTTTAGAAAGAGTATAAAAAAATATTGGTGTCCCTCATTCATATATAGAGAACTATATATGAAATAGTGTCCCAGGAAAAAGAAATAACATAACAAAAACAGTGAAAAAATATGACTAAATAGAAACAGTAATAAATGTCTATTGGCATGTGTCATATAGCAGGAATAGGAGACTGCATGTCAGAAACTCCCTGCTCTGGTCGTGACCAACTAAACCTGCATCAGTAAGTTTATATGCTCATCTGTCACATGAAGATTTACAGTAGGATCCTCAACATCTACTGACGAACAAATTAATAAGTCTAATATTTCTATGACTGTGTAAGAACTAATCTAATCTGTTTTTTACTAAAAGAAGCCACTAAGATTAAGCATTGTACATAGACACGATAAGGGAAGTCCCATGAGTATTAAATGATCGGTTTGAACATACAGAGAGAAGTCATGACAGACAAACCTGGTTGCTTGAAACCTGATAGAATTACAACATTAATGGGTGCAGGTAGGACAGTACAAGGAGCATATTTGGGTGTTCATGAAGTACTTAATTCGATGTTTCATAAGCTCTGACTTGCAAAATTAATTCAAATTGGCTTGAGGATGATGATTCTCAGATGGTGTGAAAGCCACTTAGAGAGCTATAAACAAGATGTAATGATAAATGGCAACCAGCAGAGCTGGGGGTGGGGGGAGGGTAGTGAGGTGCCACTGAGGTTGATCTGGGTCTTGAGTTTTAGTGTCTTAATTGCTAATGTGTGAAATGGAATAAACAGCACACAAACAAAATTCAGAAATGACTCCAAATTGGAAGGCATCTCAAACACAGGAGCAGTAAAAGAACCAAGTAGGTGTCAGCTGGAACATAAAGGGCACCTCACAAAAGGCTGCCCACACTACGAAGGTGACCATGTTAAAGAGCAGTTTGGATTCGTGACAAGCAAGCAGAGCCACACAAACCTGGCCAAACTGGTGGACAAAATAGGCTATTGCGACCTTCCCTCCCCTAAGTAATGTATTACAAAAACCCCTTTAAATGACTATGCAGATTTTTATTCATGTCTTAATGCTGGCAGATCTATAAATGCAAATGAGTCTAAGGATTACAGTTTAAATCAACTTCTAACACTTTTTTATATATATATTTTATTGATTTTTTCACAGAGAGGAAGGGAGAGGAACAGAGAGTTAGAAACATTGATGAGAGAGAGACATCAATCAGCTGCCTCCTGCACACCCCCCACTGGAGGTGTGACCGCAACCAAGGTACATGCCCCTGACCAGAATCAAACCTGGGACCCTTCAGTCGGCAGGCCGACGCTCCATCCACTGAGCCAAACCAGTCTCGGCAACTTCTAACTTTTTAAAAAATAAATCTTTATTGTTCAGTTATTACAGATATTCCTCCTCCCTCCCCCCATAGCTCCCTTCCACCTGATTTCCCACCACCCCCCACTCCATGCCCTTACCCACGCCACTGTCCTCATTCATAGGTATAAGATTTTTTCCAATCTCTTCCTGCACCCCTCACATCCCCTTCCCCCAGAGAATTGTCAGTCCACTCTCTTTCTATGCTCCTGATTCTATTATCTTCACCAGTTTATTCTAATCATCGGATTTTTTATTCACTTGATTTTTAGATTTACTTGATGTATTTGTTATCACTTTGTTGTTCATAATTTTTATCTTTACCTTTTTCTTCTTCATCCTCTTCTTAAAGAAAACCTTTCAGCATTCATATAATCCTGGATTGGTGGTGATGAACTCTGTTAGCTTTTCCTTGTCTGGGAAGCTCTTTATCTAACCTTCAGTTCTGAATGATATAGCTTTGCTAGGTTGTAGGTTCTTGCTATTCAGCACTGCGAATATTTCCTGCCACTCCTTTATGGCCTGCATAGTTTCTGTTGAGAAATCAGCTGACAGCCCTTCTAGGCAACTAACTGTTTTTTCTTGCTGCTCTCAAGATTCTCTCTTTGTCTTTTGCCCTTGGCATTTTAATTTTTTTAAAATATATTTTATTGATTTTTTACAGAGAGGAAGGGAGAGGGATAGAAAGTCAGAAACATGGATGAGAGAGAGACATCGATCAGCCACCTCCTGCACACCCCCTTCTGGGGATGTGCCCACAACCAGGATACATGCCCTTGACCGGAATCGAACCTGGAACCTTTCAGTCCACAGGCCGACGCTCTATCCACTGAGCCAAACTGGTTTCGGCAAACCCTTGGCATTTTAATTATGATGTGTCTGGGTGTGGTCCTCTTTGGATTCCTTTTGTTTGGGGTTCTCCGCACTTCCTGGACTTGTAAATTCATTTCTTTTATCAGGTGGGGGAAGTTTTCTGTCATTATTTCTTCAAATAGGTTTTCATTTTCTTGTTCTCTCTCTTCTTCTGACACCCCCATAATTCTGATGTTGGTATGCTTGAAGTTGTCCCAGAGGCTCCTTACACTATCTTCAGATTTTTGGACTATTTTTTCTTTTTGTTTTTCTGGTTGAGTGTTTTTTGCTTCCTCATTATTTCAAATCTTTGGTTTGATCCTTGGGGTCCTCTAGTCTGCTGTTGGATTTCTGTATATTATTCTTTATTTCAGACAGTGCATGCTTACTTTCAGACTGATCCTTTTCCTCTTTTTTTTTTTTTTTTTTGCATTTTCATTAAGATCCTTGAAGGTTTCACTAAGTTTCTCAGAGGTCTCACTAATTTTCTTGGTGGTTTGTAGAAGATTCATGAGTAACCTTATAAATGTGGTTTTGAACTCTATGTCCCGTCATTTGCTTTCCTCCATTTCTTTCATTTGTGACATGTTTCTTGGTCTCTGCATTTTGGCTGCTTCCCTGTGTTGATGCAGTGGCTTTGTGTACTAGTTGTCCTTTATGGCCCAGTGGCTCAGCCTCCTCAATCACCTGAGGTGGACACTCTTGGTGCACCCCTTTGTGGGCTGGATACACAGTGTTGTTATAGTTAAGCCTTGGTTGCTATTGGTACACTGGGGGGAATTGACCTCCAGGACAACTGACTATGAGGATTAGTTGTGTCTATAATGGAAGAACTGCTGTTCTGGAGACACCGTATGGGGCAGGATTTCCTTCAGGGGGGCTTTGGTGCTCACTGAGTCTGCCTTTTGAGTGTGTCACTTATAGATGTGAGGGGTTGAAATCTGGTGTTGTCTCACACCGACCTCTACATACACTGGTTCCTGGATCTCCAAGGAGGTGAAAGTCAGCTACTGTCTGAGACCACCCAGCAGGAGCTACAGGGAGATCTGCAGATTTCTCCTCTTTGCATAGAGTTTGGAAGTTTATGGAATTGTCTGACCCAGTTGCAATTTATTAGGTTAAGCTGCTGGAGGGAAGACCATTCATATGCAAAAGCCACTGTGCACAGCTCAGTGGGTCTGTAAATTGGTTGGTGTGGGGTCTCAAGGAAGCACTAGGGTGTGACAAACAGCACTGGTTGCCAGTCTGCCCTCTCTGTGTCTTGAATTTCCATGTTCTGTTCCTTGTCCTGTGTCCCACACTCCAGCAAAGTAAACAATAATTCCCTGTGTGCACCTCTGTGAGAAAGCCACCCTCCCTTTCCCACAGGATGGCAGATAGTCCATTTTCTCCCTTTATGAGTCTGGGTCCCCCGAATCTCACTGGAAACTGTAGTTCAGAGCAGTCAGGAACTTGTAACTCCCTCCCAATTGAAAAAAAAAAAAAACAGTGCATGCCAGCCCGATCCACGCACGTCTCCGTACCTCTGCCTTTTTCTGAGCCTCTGCACATCCTACCAGGTCTCAATGCACTTTTTTCCTTCCTTCTAGTTGTAGAACTTCCACTCCGCCAGCTTTCCTGTGGTTCTGGGGGTTAGTGGTTTTGTCTTTTAGTTGTATTTTTGGCATGGTTGTGAAAGGCAGCACATATAGGTATATACCTTATGCCACCATCTTGGTTCTCCCCAAGTGCTAATTCTTGATATGGTATTTGAGATAGGCTAAAACATATCTGTTGGAAACCAAACATTGTTCTCATTAAATGGATGTAAACAGGAGGCCGAAGGCTGGTCAACCTTAACTGTGCTGAAAGGTCAGAGCTAATCACTCACTGTTTAGTTGAAACATTGTTGGCTAAAGCAGCCTCTACCTGTTGGTTTCATGTTAATTTCTGTTTTGTAATTTCTTGCCTAAAGGCTAGGGGTGTGTCCCAAAGCCTAAATAAAAGGGAGAAAAAGGCCAGAGCAAGTGGCAGTCCTTTCCACTAGAGGAAGGCTCCCACCTGCCCCCCCCCAATATCCCCAAATTAATGTTTTCTAGTCTCTCATTTTGTTTGCGTGTGGCCTCTTTCAGAATCAGCACCCTAAACCAGGAACCCTGAACCACGCAAGATGTGGAAAGAGGTTCCCACACATATCCTTATATATGAGCTGACTTTATACATTCAGTTGTCTACTTAGCTCTATATGGATTATTCACAGAAGAAAAAATTGAACAGTTTGGCTGTCCTTTGACATTGAGCACACTTACAGGCCTTCTCTTGCCTCATGAGTGCAGTTCAAGTGTATGTAGGAAATACCAGCTACACAAAAGGTAATCATGAAGGTAAAACTTCGGGAAATGACTTTTGGATTATCCACGGCACATTGGTCCCTCTTCATCTGTGCAAAGAGTGAGAGTTGATTGTACACACATATAAGGAGACATAAATAGGAAGACAAATGACTTCCACGAGAAGATTTTTATTTTATGCCACTTTATCCCCTTGTATCGGACAACTCAACAAATTAGAGGAAATTGAGAGCACTGAGACAAAAATGATAAAGGCAGTGAAGTTACCCACTTATGAGAATGAATGAGATGAGCTAACCGATAGAGTGCATCTGACAGCCATGAGCAAGCTATAATGGGCAACACCGAACAATGGGCTGAAAATCCACAAGAGGAAAGACATTCTTTTCATGGGATAAGGGCAATTTCCCTGTTGCTCAGGTTCACAGAAAGAGAAAATTACAATTGAGAGAAAATTCTGTTGCCTAAATTACTGGCAACTAATTTGATTTAGACTTTTACAGCAGAAATATTTTTCAAGAACTAAAGAACCAACTCTTGATTACCCATGAGTGAAGTCATTAAAAGTTTGAAGATATTGGTAGAAATCACAGCAATTTTGAAGTTAGATAGAACAAAGGTTTGAATCGTGGCTCTGGCACATATTATGTATATAGGTGTGGTCAAATATCTTTATCTGAAATTTGAGATAGTAAATCTATAAATTTAAAAACGTGCTCAATGAGAAAATAGGCACTCACAGGATGTCAGATATTAAGTAGTGGAAAACATCACATTTCATTTTGAAATACACACACACACACACATAAACATATACATATATATAAAATCAATTTTACATATTTTTTTACAAATCTGATTTTTTATAACTACCATCTCCAATTGGGAGAAAAAGATGATAGAAATATCATGATATCTAAGATCCTGAAGTCTTAATTGTGACTGTTTCTTCCCCATTTACAAATTATATGGCCTGGGTAATTCATTTAAAATCTGAATTTCATATTTCTCCTTTATAAAGCTATAAAAATGCCTTCCAGGTCAGTAGATTATCAGGCAGTGGGATGGGCATAGAATGATATGGAATAAGCATTTTACTTTCTTAACCCCCATCTCTATCTTTTCCTACTTGCAATAGATACTTTTACTACTTGTTAGTTTTCTTTCCTTTTATATACACATCTTCTTGGTCCATATACGGGTCTTGGCATTCAAACTCAAACTGGGGTAGAGAGAGCATCCTGAGTATGTTTGTTTTACCACATTCTAACAGTTTAAAATTAATCAAATAAGATAATATATTTGAAATTACTTAAGGTCAGAGTGTTACGTTAACGAAAGATTATGTATTATTAGTTTAAGCATGCCTACATGCGCTATCTTTGTGTTGTGAAATCTCAGCAATAAAAGGCTGTACTTATAGAGCTCATTCTGTTCAGCAGTGAATACAAATGGGTGATAAATACAAATGTAGGCTTTTTGATAATGATGATAATCAGGCCTGTACTGAACCTCTTTCTGCTCTCCTGACCCTCTCCACTTGGCACTGGGCCCTGAAGCCTGACGTGTGACTGGTAGCTGGGGCCGAGGTCACCTTTTTGCCTCTATACTTTTGACAGTTGTAGGTCATCTTCATGGAAAAAACACACAAAACTACTAAGTAACTTAAATATATTAGAATAAAACTGGGAACTTGAAGAGCTGAGATTCCCTCTTTGCTGGAAATTTATTTTAATGTATGTGTGTGTGTGTGTGTGTGTGTGTGTGTGTGTGTGTGTGTGTGTGTTTAACCACATCATGCCTTCACATTGCTTCATTGTCCTTAATGATAGAAAGATACCTCTCTCCAAATGAATAAAAGTGGGCAACGGTAGAATGGTTTTCCGACTCCAGGAGTAAGCGAGCCATATTGTTGAGAGAACAGGATGCATCTTGAGGAAGAGAGTCTGCTTTGGCTGAGGATAGATGGGTCCCCAAGAGTTTTCCACCACAAGGAACTTCTCAGAAGGAGAAAGAGGAACCTCCTCTATATTTCAAGAATATTTCTTAACTGAAAACAATTACTGAGTACCTACTACATTCCACTTAACTACTCCAAATACTGGGAATACGAAGATAACCAAAGTGTGGTTCCTACCCTTCTGAATATTTTAACCTAGTGAGAGAAAATAAAAAAGGGGGGATGTTGCAGAAGAGAGTGTAACAAGATGTAATAAGTGTGGTGAGGCAGGTGTGCACAGGAGCATTACGACTTGAAGCTATGGATGAGGTAACAGAGATCTATAATTGCTCAATTATTTGCCCAGCATCATACAGCTTTCAAGTGGCTGATGTGGAACTGAAAAAAATAAGATTAGTTTGAGGATATAACCACGTCTTAATGTTACCGGATTTTCTACTACACTTGCTATCTATCCCCTGTATCACACCAGGTAGGAAAAAGGGGAACAAGACTAAAAAATTCAAATAACAACCTGTCCTTCTCTCCCCAACCCAGAAATGTTGAGAAGAAAGATCATGGGTAGGAGAATACCTTTTCCAGAGATCAAAGTTCTGGATTCCAAGAGTCAAAGTATTTGTTTTTCATTCTAGGTTAGACTACTCGTAGGCTTCCAATAGTCTCAGATATAGCCTGCCAGAGACACGACCCTCCCCCATCACCTGTCTTGTACAATCCCATCAACTTGTACACTCCCAGGAAAGATGGGCAAATGCCAGTGAACATGCATCAGTAATACAGAGCAATGGTTTCCTAAAATATCATCTGCCGATTGTTAAGACCACAGGCCTCTATCTAGGAAATGTGTTTCCAAATAAAATACTGATATCTTTGGACTTTAACACATTCATAAAAACCTCCTGTAAAGGGCATCCCTGAAATACACTTCACTCAAGAATAAATGTGGCCAAAACCGGTTTGGCTCAGTGGATAGATAGAGTGTCGGCCTGGGGACTGAAAGGTCCCAGGTTCGATTCCGGTCAAGGGCATATACATTGGTTGCGGCACATCCCCAGTAAGGATGTGCAGGAGGCGGCTGATTGATGTCTCTCTCTCATCGATGTTTCTGGCTTTCTATCCCTTTCCCTTCCTCTCTTTGAAAAATCAATAAAATATATTTTTAAAAAAAGAATAAATGTGCAACATTTTTGTCCTGTGCTGCTTAGAGACTGAAAACCATTTTCACGAACAAAGCAAATAAGCCCAGAAATACGGATAATTTTACTGCCATGAGTAGACTGTCTCTATAAACATATGCAAGCCAATGAAAACAACTTATAACAGTACCAATGCCACCAATTTCTACACTGCCTTCTATAGCTAGACCCTTGTCATCAGTCCTTATTTCCAAACCACATCATCACGGTTTCTGGCACATGGTAAACGTTTAACACATGCCTGGTGAATTAATAAAATATATTAACAATCCTCACCCTGTGGGTTTCTCTGTGAACCTTCCAGCAGCCTGACACTCCACCCAGTGCACATGGCTTTAGAGGTGGAAATGTGCACTCCAGTGGAGTGCTAAATGGGGGCCAGGGGGGTGAGCCTCTTAGCTTTAGCCTGAGTCCTGTCTAGACACTTGCATTGGCTCTCCTCATCTCAAGTCATGTTGCTGCACAAAATATTTTTTTAAAATATATTTTATTGATTTTTTTACAGAGGGGAGGGGAATAGAGAATTAGAAACATAGATGAGAGAGAGACATGGATCAGCCGCCTCATGCACGCCCGCTACCAGGATACATGCCCTTGACCAGAATGGAACCTGGGACCCCTCAGTCTGCAGACAGACGCTCTATCCACTGAGCCAAACCGGTTTCAGCCAAAATATTTTTAAGAGCTAATTCTAACAACATTCTAATGACAATCATCCTTTTTTAAGGATAAGGAAGATATCATGGACACACTTCAAAATCAGAAAAGGGTTAAAATACTAGCTTTACCATTTACTAGCGACCTTGGGCAATTTCTTTGAGCTTTCTAAAGACCTTCACAATTCCTTTTGTGAAATAGGAATAACAATACTTCATAGAACTGCTCCCAGAGCATAGTGAAATAATGTATGTAAACTTTAAGTACAGTGCCCAGTACTAAGAGCTCAGAAATCATTATTCAGTGCTATTGTTCTTACTAGTATTCTCTGCTTGTTCTTGTTGTTGGTACACAGCCGCTCTTTTCCCCGAGCCAGGAACAAGGAGAGGTTTCTTCATCTAATTAGAATCTTGTGGGAAAAGCCATCCAGGAGCCTACACCCTGCAGCTTTTATATATAAAGAACAAATCACGTAACGACATCAAAGAGTTATTGAACTGTGTGGTCTTTGAACACTTTAATAAATAGAAGCTTCCTATTACAGGCGTCATCTTATTTTATACCAGGGCACAAATGAAATTCTAAATCACATTAGCGGAGTCCGGGAATGATTATGTTTATCAAAGAAAGGAATGGATTTTAAAGATTCAACAGCAGTCCTGGCACGACAGTGGACCCACGGCCAGATGGCAAAGGGTATAGTCATCTATACCCCATCATGAGAATTCTGGTACTAACCATCACCAGAACTTGAATAGTCACACAAGATTACCCCAATCTGCTATTCTACATCCACCCACCTGTTTTAGAGCTTCTTTCTTTCCTATGGACCCAATAATAGAGCTTTTTTTTTTTTTTTCTGATAGGGTTGGTCAGAAGAGGATAAGAGAGAGTCAGGATGAAGGATAATTTGCAGTTTCTTACAAACATTCCAAAGCTCAAATAAGTCTCACTTTTTCAGAAAGTCTTCTCTGAATTCCCCCATACTGTACAGATTTACTTTTTAAATATTTTATTGATTTTTTACCGAGAGGAAGGGAGAAAAATAGAAAGTCAGAAACACTGATGAGAGACATCGATCATCTGCCTCCTGCACGCCCCACAGTGGAGATGTGCCCACAAGCAAGGTACATGCCCTCCACTGGAATCGAACTCGGGACCTTTCAGTCCGCAAGCTGACGCTCTATCCACTGAGCCAAACCGGTCTCGGCCGTGCAGATTTTTTTTTTTTTTTGTATTTGAATTTTTATTGCAGCTGTCTGGTTTACAGAAAGGGAGATAATCTTGGAGGTCATCTAATAATGTAAGATTTTACGTTTACATATGAGGAAACTGAGGTAATGAATATTCCCCAGTGTTTTTTCTATTTATACACTTACTATGTCATTCATTTGCTACAAAGTTCTGGATATGGAAGAGAGAACATGGCAAAACTGACTGCAATGTCAACAAAGCAGTAGGAGGGTTTCCGGGAACATTTCAGAATCATGCTTCTATGGTTCCATACCTGCTTAACCAGATTTCTTATATAATTACAATTTCACGCATATGAACCTCCGGCCATCTTTCTCCACAACTGTTATAATGGTTCCATGTTCCACTCCTACCCCATTTTAGTACATCAGCAGCAGCCATAATTACCTTGTTAAAGCATAAATCCAATTCTAGGGTGTTCTGTCATTTGGGTTATAAATTCCACACTCAAATCAATTCTGTCCTTTCCTCCCTACCTCTGCGGCCCCAAGCCAGGCTAAGTCCTGGTTCAGGGCCGTGACCTGAGCTATTATGTTAAGTGACATTCCTTTGTGTGAATGTTCTGGTTTTCAAACAGCTTACTCCTTCTTGTCATTCAGGGTGCTTCTTAAATGCCACCTTCTCCCAGAGCCCTCCCTTGACCCCTCAAACTAATTAGCTAGACCCATTAAACCCCTTTCAGTTACATTTTAATTCCTACATAGTCATTGTGGCTATAAAACCTTTGTCCAGTTTAAATATGTGCTTTTGTTTCTGTATTTTCTGACCTCCATCTACAAATCCTAGATTTTGAGTTTCCCGATAAGCAGGATCTGAGCATTATTAACCATTTTCTGTAACTTGATTGTCTAATAGCATGTCCAGCTGGTGTGGCTATCTGTTTGAGCTTAGACCTATGAAGCAGAAGGTTATGTATGGTTCAATCCCTGGTTAGGGCACATGCCTGAGCTGTAGGCTCCATCTCCAGTATGGGGAGTGTAGGAGACAGCCAATCAATGATTCTCTCTCATCACCGATGTTTCTAGCTCTCTCTCCCGCTTCCTTCCTCTCTGAAGTCAATAAAAACATATTTAAAAAATAACAGCATACCTTATAGATAGCAAGTGCTTAACAAATAACTGTTGCATGAACCAATGGATAAATCATATTCATTTTTACATATTATAAATATCTGGGGTTAAAAATAGAAATAATGAATTGTATATCAGATATATTAAATAACAAGATGCCAGTACATGTATTATATCAGATTAACTCATTTTTATGGAAACTATAGACTAAAGCATTACTCAATTTTACATGTAAAATTGTTTACTACCACTGCCCACTTTAATACAAAGGACTGCACAGTATTGGTCAATACTGCACTGATAAATATGTAATAGGCAATGCTTTAATAACATAATATATTGTGTATGTAAGCTGGATGCTTTTTGTCTGAGTTTTATTCTATGAGCAATCGCAACTGTTGTTACATATTACATAAGAGGTGAATTTTACATAACTTGTGATTATTAAGTATTTAAACTTTTTAAAATGTCTTTCCTTGGGGACATCATTTAGAGCAACCAAGTATGAGGTCAGCTTATCAGTATAAAACTATCAAGGCCTTTAGTATTAAAGGTTTCTGATTGTTACTGTACAGTGTGATCACTGGGCCCATCCCCTTCCTGCTCAGACTCTGTTTGTTGAGTGTTGGCTCTGTTTCAACTGCCAGACTTACAGAAACCTGCACCAGATGCACAATGCCAGGAGAACACAGGGCTGGTCAGCAGCCTCTCAGTCCAGAATTTGTAGCATCTTATTGGACCCCTCTGCAAATAAACTCTATGAAGTCTTCACTAAAGAGTATCCAAGGCCGCTGAGACCAGTTTGGCTCAGTGGATAGAGCGTCAGCTTGTGGACTGAAAGGTCCCAGGTTCTATTCCAGTCCAGAGCATGTATCTTGGTTACGAGCACATCCCCAGTAGGGGGCGTGCAGGAGGCGGCTTATCAATGTCTCTCTCTCATCGATGTTTCTGGCTCTCTATCCTTCTCCTTTCTTCTCTGTAAAAAAATAAATTAAATATATTTTAAAAGTAAATAAATAAAGAGTATCCAAGATCACATCCTTAAAAAAGTCAACAAAATGAGATGCAACTTAAAAGAACATATTAAAATATTAATTAAGCTCATTAGTTATAATCACTGCTGTTCTTTCAGTTATTACTGTCCCTATTATATTTCTTGAAACTTCTTCAACTCCTAACAATTTTAACAATCCTTTCCTTGCACCCAAGTTAGAAGCTTCTGTTCTGCTTAACCCTAGCATTTCAGCATAAAATAAAAATGTGTCTGTCACACCCTGGAGCTCCATGACAGTGACCTCAAGCTGGTCTAACTCTAGATGCCTTTAATCTTGGAAACTGATAGAGTCCCTAACACCTGAAAACAGACTCTCCTTATCTCTCATTGAGAGCACTCCCAGGCTGCTCACTGAGATGTGTTCTCTGTGCTTCTCAACCTTAGATGTACATTATAATCATGTTCAGAGCTTAAAAACAAAACAGAATACTAATGCGCAGGCCATAACTCCAGGTTCCGATTTAATTCTTCTGGTGTCTATACAATCCATATGTTTGACAAAAAGTGTCCCAGGAAGTTGCAACATCTTCACCAGCACCTCAAGGGACTGGTAATGGAAACAAGGCTTTATTGGCAGGCAACACTGACTCACGGGTTCTGCTTGTTTCTTCTGTTCCTTCTTTCTACAGATTTGATGACTTTCTCTAGCTCAGCGGTTCTCAATATGTGGGTTGCAACCCCTAAGTGGGTCAAATGACCCTTTCACAGGGGTCGCCTAAGACCATAGGAAAATGCAGATATTTACATCACGATGCATAACAGTAGCAAAATTTCATGGTTGGGGGTCACCACTACATGAGGAACTGTATGCAAGGGTTGCGGCCTTAGGAAGGTTGAGAACCACTGCTCTAGCTGTTAACATTCAGATCGGGCACATGCAACATTTATTTTATTTCACAACCTTCCACACCCCATGTAAATCTGAGATCTAGTTTATGTTGTCTTTTGATATGATTACTTCACTTGATTCTACAAGCAGCTCCTGGGTTCCCAGCATGAGGTCATAACTAATACTTCCCGCCAAATGGACAAAAACATTTGTACCCAAAATGTCATATATGTCTAAAACAAGGATAAACAGAATATAAACATAAATTGCATTTCTTTTGGGGTAAGAGAGAGGAAAGATGAAGCGAGAGGAAATGAAGGTGGAGAGAGAAGGTGATTAATGTTGATTGATGTGACAGGTATGGATTCTTTCGAATACTCAAGTATGAAGACATACAACTTCGTTTTTTTGTAATCCACTGACTTCATCTTAGCCTACATTTAAGTTCCATTTGGAGCCCTTTTCCCACCAGGCAGGATAACTGCAATCTCATTTGATTAGGCATTTACCCACACCCCCCTTCATGGACTTTTCCTTAAGTGATTCACCTAATTCCCATTCAGCTTGAAGGAACTATCACTACCTCAGGCAGGTAGGTTAAATTTACTTGCAATACTGTAACCACGCCGCTCCAACCACCAGCACCAAATACTCCCCTACATTTTTTAAAAAATATATTTTATTGATTTTTTACAGAGAGGAAGGGAGAGGGATAGAGAGTTAGAAACATCAATGAGAGAGAGACATCAATCAGCCACCTCCTGCACGCCCCACAGTGGAGATGTGCCTGCAACCAATGTACATGCCCCCGACCGGAATCGAACCTGGGACCTTTCAGTCCACAGGCCAACGCTCTATCCACTGAGCCAAACCGGTTTGGGCCTCCCCTACATTTTTACACGCCCCCTATAGAGGGAAAGAGTATCTCAGATTAAGAACCATTCGACCAGCTGAAAGAGAATAGGCTAGGTTAACATGTTAAGAGCATTATCCTATCTTTTAGTACATGCACAGAAAAGAAAAAAAAAAGAATAAAGAAGATAAAACAAAATGTTAACAGCGACTAATTTTAGATTATGTGTGTTTTTTAAAATGATTTTTGTCATCTTGCTTGCCCATATTTGTTAAGTAAACTTGATTTACTTTAAATAAGAAGCCGCTTTTCAAGGCATATTTTAAAAGTGAATGAAGCGAAGCAAAACGTATTCAATGATTGATTCAGCATGCAGGACAGCGGTCTCCCCTTTAGATTCCGAAGAGCATATTGGCAAGCGAAGGCGGGTTCCCCCATGCGACCTTCTTCACAGTTCCACTTCCCTTAAGGAACCCCTGTGACCTTGGAAAAAGCCTTACAACTCCAGGTCACAGGTGCAGAGTCATTAATGATGTCTAATGGGAAACAAATTTCTTTCCTAAATCTGGCTGATTATGATCATTGTGTGTATTTAATTTTCACGTATTTTGTGAAAAACATGTTCAATGGTTCAATTTAAATGCCATTAGAGAATTATACACAGTTATTAGAGTTGTAGAACAAGGATGGAGAGACTTTTCACATAAAATTAACGTTTTATTTCTACATGAGCTATTGCGTTGCATTGGTTTAATACCACTTTTGCTCAGTAGTCAGAAAGTAAAATCTAGAAAGTTAAAAAAGAAACACTTTCTGCTCCCTGGAGATTGAAATTGTACTAGCGTGTATGTCTCTATTAAGTTACAATCAAATTCACATTAGGAAAAACAGGCCAGGCAAGGAGTGGGCTAGGGAAGCACCATTATCATTTTTCTGATGAATGTATCTCCTTTTTGTTTTTAAAAAAACACGTTTTCAATATGATTTTTATTGATTTCAGAGAGAGGAAGGGAGAGAAAGAGAGAGAGACAGAAACATCAATGATGAGGGAGAATCATCCATCAGTTGCCTCCTCCATGCCCCCAACTAGGGATTGAGCCTAGAACCTAGGTAGTGCCCTGACTGATAATGGAAACATGACCTCTTGGTTCAGGGTCAATGTTCAACCACTGAACTACATTGGCCCGGCAGTGTATATATATCTCTCTCTTTTTTAAAAATATATTTTATTGATTTTTTACAGAGAGGAAGAGAGCGAGATAGAAAGTCAGAAACATCGATGAGAGACATCGATCAGCCGCCTCCTGCACACCCCCTACTGGGGATGTGCCCGCAAGCAAGGTACATGCCCCTGACCGGAATCAAACCTGGGACCTTTCAGTCCGCAAGCCGATGCTCTATCCACTGAGCCAAACCGGTCTGGGCTATATCTCTTAATAGATCAGGAAGTAAAGATAAATAAGACTGAGAGAAACTGGGTTGTTTCCAGGAGGATAAATTTAAAATATATGTACAGATTTAATACCAATCTTATCTGCTTACTATTGAGTCTTTCTATGATTAACATAATCTTACCTAATAATAAGCATGTAAATTGACCGTAGATCCACTACACCCACAGCCAATCAGAGTTAGTATGGAAATTAACCCAATAAAGATGGAGGTTAATTTGCATACATACCTGGATCCTGGGAACCTCCTCGACACCCACGTCCCTCCCAACAGGCCATCAGAGGGGCCCAGCCTGCCACCAAATGCAAACCCTCTGGAAGTCAATGCTGGGTTGCCCAGCTTCAGACTGGTGGCGACCCAGCACTGACTGCTCAGGTGGCTGAGACCCAGAAAGCGAGTCAGGGTCTCATCTGCAGCCCCAGTGGAAGCTGTTGATCAATGAATTTACCTCTCTTTCTCTCCCTCTTTCTTTCTGGTCTTTGGCCAGCAGTCAGACTTTTCTTTCTCTCCTGGCCTTGCAGGGCTGCTGTTAAGCCTCCCTTTTTGATCAGGCCCAGCGATAGGCCTGGAGATACTGACTGGCATAGGAACCAACCAATCAGAACCAAAGGTGGGTGTTGTGGGGAGCCAACAGCTGCCTAAGAGATGGAGCTTCTGATGCTGACTGGCATAGGAACCGACCAATGAGAACCAAATCTCAGTGCTGTGGGGAGCCAATGGCTGCGTAGGAGATGAAGCTTTTTACACTGGCATAGAATCTGACCAATCAGAACTAAATTGGCCAGCAAAGGAGGGCAGTTGGGATGACAAAAGGAGTGCAGGAGAGGGCAGTTAGGAGTTATCAGGCTGGCAGACAGAAGCAGTTAGGAGCAGTCAGGCAGGCAGGCAGGTGATCAGTTAGGAGCCAGTGGTCCCAGCTTGTGAGAGGGATGTCTGACTGCCAGTTTAGATCTGAGCCCTGGCACCAGGCCTAAAATGGCAGTTGGACATCCTGCAAGGGGTCCCCGATTGGAGAGGGTGCAGGGGGGTTTGAGAGAATTCTCCCTCCAGGCACAAATTTCATGCATCAGGCCTCTAGTAAATTATAAAAGCTGAATTACACACCCTCCTTAGTGAAAGTAACTTTAAGATCTTATTGTACAATAAAGTTGGCAATTAGAGAAACACTGGTAAACTATATTAAGACAAATTCTCTCTTACTTAACATGTTTGGTTGGTGTCAGTACTGTGCTCTGAACTAGCAAATAAGGAGTTAGGTATTCCTTCTCCTCTCTTATGTATGGAAAATCCCTCCATTCCGAATTTATTCTGTTCCAGAAAGCAGGCTCAACTTGATTTTATTTTACTTTATTTAAATATGTGTTTTTTAATTGACCAGGGGGCAGGGCTGGCCGGCCGGCCACCCACAGCCCCTTCCCCCTGGCTGGTCCAGCCCCATCAGCCCCGATTGGGGAGGGCTGGCTGGACCCCTCGCCCCCCATGCATGAATTTGTGCACCAGGCCTCTAGTAGCATTATAAATATTAAAGTATCTGTTCTTATTACAATGCTATTTTATTTCTTTTAGGTAAGAAATGTGTAGCTATTAGTGATCACTGAGAAAAAAAAATACACTTTAATTCTCTAAAATACATCAGAAAAAAATGTATATGTATTTCCAGAGAAAGAGACTATGCAAGTGATAGCACTGCAACAAAATCATGAAATAACATTGTCTAGTTATAAATTAGCAGTTTAAAAATAAGACTTTAATCCACATATAAAACTTTCATGTTTAGGATATTAGAGACATATATGCCTCCAAAGCTAATCATTTCATTCAAAAAAACATTTTAAAAAAAAATACATTTTATTGATTTTCTACAGAGAGGAAGGGAGAGGGATAAAGAGTTAGAAACATGGATGAGAGAGAAACATCGATCAGCTGCCCCTTGCACACCCCCCACTGGGGATGTGCCAGCAACCAAGGCACATGCCCCTGACTGGAATCAAACCCGGGACCCTTGAGTCCACAGGCCAACGCTTCATCCACTGACCCAAGCCAGTCAGGGCTAATTCAAATTTTTATGAATTGAATGCATTTTGTGTATTTTACTTTCATGAAAAGAAATCATGACAGAGGGCGTAAAGGTCTGTAGAAAATCTTCAGCACAATCCCTAAGATTCTGAAAGGGATGTGCTTCTCCCCTACATAAGCGTGAACAGTCACTGCTGGGCACAAAGACCGCCTTTGCCCCAGAGCGCTCCCCACTCCTCGCTGCATATATTGCCCGATGGCCGCACTTACAAGAATTAGTTGAAAAAACACAGTGGTGAGGCATTCTCTGAGTTCCGATTTGAGACATTTCTTTAAGGCCCTGAAGAAACTGGCATTCGGCTTTGTGGTACTCTAGGCACCAGAGGCATGCCTTTATTAAAACAACTCATGTGCTATGTTCCCCACCTTATTAAAATGATCTTATTAAACTCGTTCCTGGCTGATTTGCTATATGCCTGCCACCCTTTCTCTGGGATCCATTTCTAAAAAAAATCACAATGGAGGTGATCATTCTGGATGGGTACATCTCAGCGAATCCTCACCTTCTAATAAAATCACCAAAGTTTGAATAAAACCCTAGGGAAAACATCCAAGTGGTATACATGTTCTGGAATGAAGTATTAGGGAGACATCAAAAGCAACAGAATATTAATTGTTTTGTGATACAAATGCAAGAAAGGAGAATCCTGTGAGTCATTTGAATCACTGTATCAGAATACAGAGGGTTTACAACTGAATTTCTCAAAAGGAAGCAAGTTTGATACACAATGGGCAGACTTTCACAACGAGACGCGAGAGCTATTTCCTACATGTCCTAATATTTTGACAGATCCGGAAATATTCAAGGAGAAAAGAAAAGAGACCGCTCCAACTGCAAATGATCTTTGATTTGATTTCTTTTTTAATTTTAAAAAAGAAAAGTGAGAATTGTGCTTCAGAGGGAGAAGTCCATGTTTGGGCATGAATTGAAGAGAAAGGGCTTAAAGAGGTCAGATAACAAATTAATACAGAGAAGGCAAAATCTGAGGCATTAGGGGTAAGAAAACCCTCGATTTAAAACTTGAGCAGACTGATACCAGTGTAGCCTTTATGTGAGTAAAACTACACGTTTAAGGATAAAACAGGAAAGGAAAGAAAACAAATGCCACCATAACCACAGAACATCCTCAGAGAATTTAGCGAAGATGTTAAATAACACAACTCATATGTTATTTATCAGAAAGCATCTGCTGTTCTCCTCGGAGTGATGCCAACGAAGCTGAAGGCTCATTTGGTTCTTCAAAGGGAAGGGGGAGTGGTGGATGGCTGTAGGTGTCAGCCTTCTGGAAGTTTGTTTCAGTAAGCCGCTGATGTTCACACAGTACACGTTTCATTCATTCTCTAAACACACTGACCTTTTCACATTAAACATTTTATTGGTGCTCTTTGCCAGCTCATAATTTTAGCATTATGCAAAGTACATTATCTGCCTGGAGTTATCTGCTTGGCCCCGAGAAAAGCAGGGCAACAGAAAGGCCGGAGAAGGTCAGGTAGTGTAGGCTGAAGGTGCCTAGATAAATGGGACAGTCAGACAATGGGCATCAGCGGGATTCTATTCAGCAGGATTCTTGAATACTTTGCTCTCCCACTGTTTTGCCTGCCTCTCCTACACGATCCTCCCAGCTCCCATTCCTCCATTATTGTTACATCTCAATATCTACTTGTTCCTTTGGCTATTAAGGTGACGTTTAAGGAAAAATATGTAAACCAATATACAATAAGTTGTACTTGAGGTTGGGGCTGCCGCATCCCATGTAGACACAGCTTTCTGAAGTAATTCAACAAATGTTTATTTAGTTCCTACTGACAAGGCCCCTGCACTAAGCACTGGGGATACAGGGATGAAAGACAAATGTGGTCTCCGCAAGAAAAATCACCGTCTAGAGACTGCAGTTGGGGCAGAGAGACAAACAGAAGAATCAACAGTCATAATTTGATTATTGTTATAAGTGTGCGCCCAGGATGCTACAGAAGAAAGAGAGGAAAAGTATGTCACTTAAATATAAGCAGACCAGGGATATCTCTGAGTTGGAGATACTGGAGTTGAGTCACTTGCTGTGGATCTCAAGGGAGACTTTTCTCCCAGCTCTGAAAGAGAGATTCTGGATTGAGACAATTTGAGGGGGAAAGGGAATGTAGGGGAAAATGCTGCCTTCTGTGCTTTACTCAATTTGAGAAGCACCAATGGAGAAAAGTGAATACATACCTAAGGCTTATCAATGTGCTGCAATGTAAAAGTATGCAATGTCAAAGCATGTAAAAGTATGACAGACTTTGATGAAAGAAAATCTCCACACAGACAATAGTATGGTGACTGCCAGAGGGAAGGAGGGTGAGGGGAAGGAAGAGAGAGTAAAGGGGACATACATGATGATGGAAGGAGACTTGGCATGGGGTGTGAAGCACACAATGCAATATACAGATGATGTATTGTGGAATTGTACACATGAAACCTATATGATTCTTATTAGCCAATGTGACCCCAATATATTCAATAAAAAAGAAAACCTCCTCTTTGAGGAGAGTGGATTATTTATTAGGCAATTGGACCTGGGGTGTTTCTTTTTAAAGAATTGTCAGACCCTTGGGAGATGTTTTGAAAAAAAAAGGATTTTTATTTGTTTTCCAGTGTCTTGGGGGTATTATAAAATATTATTTTACAATGTGATGTGCATATATATATACCCCAAAGATATTCAGTACAGTAGAATAAATGTTAATATTTATATAAAATTAGTCTTTGAATTTGAATAAAATCAGCCTTATAAGAGTTATATCCTATGAGTTTTTTGAATGCACAATTAATGACTCCTAGGTTTATCCAGAAATGATGCATGGAAATCGCTTTCTAACATCTGTGGTACTCATGTAGCTGCCTGCACCTACTTACCCATTTGAATATGCATTTTAAGAGGCCACTGCGCAAAGAAATTCCGAGTCACGAAATTCCTCTGAGGTATAATGATATAATTTATAGTTTATGATATTAAAGAGCAAGTCATATGCTATCTAGTTACACAAAAAATTATAAGAATAAAAAGGTATCCATCATGACCTTCTCTTCAGCAGCTACTCTTCTCTATTTACAATAGCTACAGTGCCCTGTGATAAGTGTGCCTTCCTACAGTCCAGCTATGCCTTGCCATAGTGTTAATTTGATGGCTCTCGTAGCAAGGTACAATTAATGACACATCTCACATCATATGTAACAGGCATGGCTATGAAATGGCAATTTCTCTCGAGGTACAAAAACACATTGTCCTTTCTTTCTTACAAGCTCTACCTTATCTGAAAGCTTTAGTTTAGCTCTAGGATAATGCCCATTTATAATTCTATTAGTCTATTTCAGAAGTCCGCTCTATATACCTTTCCTTAGGAATTTTTTTTTCTTTAGGATGACTTTATCTAATTGCATTCTTTAAATTCCCCTCTTCCTATTTTTCCCGCTGCCACGAAGTTATCAGTATTGGAAAATGTGGGGATTAGAAAGGGCTATCTACAGTTAGTGAGTTATCTGCAGCCTGCTAATTCTATTTTAAAGATAACACTGATCACAAATCTGTGCGTGCAGGTGAGAAGATAAATGATAGATATGCTCTAGATTTAAAACAGCTGCTCCATTGAGATAGGGTGATTATTTCCATATTGAAATGAACCGCTGGTAAGGGATTGTTTATCAAGGGTCTTAACAGTCCTTGCTGAACATCCGGATCCTGGTCAGTGCGTGTGTGTGTGTGTGTGTGTGTGTGTGTGTGTGTGTGTGCGCGCGTTGTTATTGTTGTTGTTGTTTTTGAACCCTAGGATAAATCGACAGCCTGCAATAGATCTAATTGACAGGGTGACTGTTTGCAGCTAATGATTTGTTACATCGATGGACCTTATCCTGACCTCAATTATAGACACCAGCATATACCGCAAAAGAAAGCTGCATCCAAATGGGGAGGGTAAGGTGATGAAGAGTGGATGGGGGACAAAGAGCTAAGTAGGTCTCCATCCCTACTACTGAGCCAAAGATGCTGCTGTAAGCTTTAAAGCCAAGTGCGCTCATATACACATCTATAGGAGTGCTCTTTTTACACAATTAGAGTAAATCATTTTCACACACTACAACTGCTCACTATGTGCTAGGCAAGATGCTAAGTTGCAGGATACAAATATACATAAGTCCCAGTTCACAATCCAAAGCCACAAGGGAACAGCCAAGTAAACATATAGCTACAATATGTTGTGGTAAGTGAAACGGCTGGTGCGGATACTGGGAGCAGTGGGAGTGAAAGGAAGAAGAATCATTTTGTTGGAGTGGGTGTGTGGAAAAGAAAAAAATCCTGATGCAACGTAAAGAAACGTTTAAGCAGTTAGAAAACTGGGTCTTGAACCCTTTGGCATTATTAAAGCGAAGTTCTGGAGGGCTGCTATTCTCCGAAGACAGGGGTTTTTGTTTGTTCTGCGTATTGTAAGCCATAGGTAGGTAGTTACATCTGCATTGCTAATCAGGTTATTACAAAATCTGCTGACATTTTCGTGTTGTGTATGAGCTGCGTAGGTTAGTCAATTTTTAATGACTGTTTATCTAGACTTGGGTCGAGCCGAGGGACCAGCCCTTGATTGGTGAATCTGTGAGGGAATAAGCATTTTTCCACATAGGAAATTTAAATATGGAGTGCCAACGTATGAGTTTTCATTAATGGCATTAATAAACAGATATGCAATGTACAAAAAAAAAATGAGCATCTCAGTCTGTGGTACCTAGTAAGCACTCCAAATACAATGATTGAAGGAATCAATTTAGGAATAAGATTACAAACGGGCAACTCTGAAATATGCTATTCATTTGTGTCAAGATAAAAACATATTTTATATTAATTTACTTTTAATTGAGAAAAGACAAAACTTTTCTTTGGAGTAAGGTATTTCTCTCCCACTCTTTTAGGGTAAACATTTCTACCTTCTTGAGGGACAAAGTATCAGGCTACATAAAATTAATGATGCAATATTCATACCACAGAACTAATCAGGCTATATCTAGAGGAACCATATCCTAACTAGCTCAGAGCTATAAGAATTAAAGTTAGAAACATGGAAAGTTGAAAAGGCTTCTCTCCACTAGAACTGAAAATGTCATATGGCAAATAAAAATTGTTAGAAATTTGTTATAACACACCCCTAAATACTATTTCTCATTTAATTTATTCCCATAAAGTATTACTGCATGGTCTTTCAAAAATAAGACAGTGTCAATTATAAAAACATCTTCCTATGTATATAGCTTCCTGTCCTGGTAGCTTATTTTGTGGCTTTGCTTTGTTCAATGCTCACCACACCTCTATGGTTTCCATTACTACCCTTTTGAAGAGCAAGGTTTACCTCACATTTTTACTTTTTTTAATTTTTTTATCAACAGTTCTTTGTTTCTTTCAGTATTAGTTCCAGATTAGTTTTTTTCAGTACATGATAATATCCTGCTCAAATTAATTGTATAGAACTCTGAACTTTGAACTTGCCCTTCACTATTCCTTGCCTTCTTGGAGAAAGTAGATTTTGGAAGTAGAAAAAGATCAGGTCGGATCAACTAGTTTTATTAATTCTGTTTTTTTCTCCAAAAAAAATGTATCTCTGCTCTTTACTATGGATCATTTTTGTAATTTTTTTAAAGGAGTGACTTTAAAAAATATATATTTTTTAATTTCAGAGAGTAAGGGAGATGAAGAGAAAGAAACATCAATAATGAGAGAGAATCACTAATAGGCTGACTCCTGCATGTCCCTCTATGGGGGATTCAGCCCACAACCTGGGCATGTGCCCTTGACCAGAATGGAATCTGGGACCCACAGGTCGATACGCCATCCACTGATACAAACTGGCTTGGGCCATTATCAGAATTTTATTTCATCTATTTTTGGCATTTGAATCTTTTTTTCCTTTTTGGAAACTCGTCTATTTTTTAAAGGTTTTCATTTGTACTAATGAAAATCCAATCAATTTGCTTCTAAAATGAAGTTATTATAAATTTTAATAAATTGAATAAAAATTAAACCATTTTATTTCATCCATCATTTTTACTCTAAGGAGTTCATAACTTCACAAAACAATTTTGGTGTTGTAATTTCTTTTATTGTTTTTATATTTAGGGATAATGTAGTCTATTACAAAAATAGGTGTTTTTTTTTTTCAAAGGAAGGGTTTTCCTCTTGTTTGTCTTATGTTTACACATTTTTCTAAAACATATTAGGTATGTTTAGGCAATTAATAAACATTTACTGATAACCCTGTGCAGAAGGGCATACCATTAGGCATGATATGAACATCCTAAGGGATTATACCAAAAACCTACTTTTATAAACTTACTATGAAAGTATAGCATTTCCTATTTCTCAAATATAGCATTTCCTAAGTTGATCTCTGCCATGTACTCCAACTCAGTATCAGTGGAACCTTTTCCACCAAATTGTCTTTCTATTTTATTCTTCATTTTCAACCACAGAAATCCATACTTGATAGCAATTACTGTTACTTCTATCTACTAACCATGTTTCAAATCTGTCCACTCCTTTCAAATGACAATGACTTCCATTATGCAAGCCACTATTTTCCTGTGCTTAGACGTCTGCAATAAACAGACCTGTATTTCCACTTCAGCTTTTGTTCTTCTACTTCCATACTCTGAGAATGTACAGCACTGTTATGTCTGCCTTTCCATCCCATCCATCCATCCATCCATCCATTTCAGTACATTATATGTAGAGGGTGATAGGCCCTTTTATCTTTCAGGAATTTATCAACATGGAATATCCAATCCCTTTAGTTATTTACAATTTCTAGCTTCTTCTAGCCTTGAGGATTTACATATTCTACTACTTCCACCTCAGATGTATTCAGTCCACTATTCTTCACTTTCAGGTAGGCTGCAAAGGCACTGATTTTGAGAATTCTTTCTGTGCCTTCCAGGCCAGCATTCAGCAATGAATGTAATGTAAATCAATACAACCGGCTGCCTATGTAACTTATCTTTCATGCTTATATTTAAACTAGAGGCCTGGTGCACAGATTCGTGTACTGGTGGGGTCCCTCAGCCTGACCTGCACCCTCCTCTCACAATCTGGGACCCCTCAGAGGATGTTGGAATGCCAGTTTTGGCCCAATCCCAGCAGGTCAGCTGAGGGACCCCATCAGTGCATGAATCTATGCACCAGGCCTCTGGAAGGCATAGAAGATCTTTGGTTAATCTCTTCCCGCCCTCCCCACTTCCCTCTGAGATTCCTCAGTCTGTTCCATGTTTCCATGCCTGTGAGCTGAGCATCCGCCCCTTTGTGATCACTGTGCATCATAACTACTGGTTGAAAGTTCGCTTAGGCTTTTATATAGATATATAAGTAAAAAGAAGTAAGTAGAATTAATTTTAATAATGTGTGATTTCAAAATCATATATCAAAAGTATCTCTTAAATATGCAATTGATATGTTATAAGTGAGATATTTTATATTCTCTTTTGTTTATTAAGTCTTCAAATATCTGAATATATTTAACAGTTATAGCATAACTATTTTGACTTTTCTCTTTTGTGATAAAAGCATCATACTTCTGAGTGGGCATATACAAAATTTAAAATTATTTTTAAGTTGCATAAGGAAAGAGAGTGCTTATTAGATAGAGAGAGGTAAGGCTGCCTTTCCTTTCAAGCGCAATTTGGTGTCTGACATTTTTCTTACAATGCAGATCTTCTATTTATTACATGAAAAAGACATTACCATTTTGGACATAATAACCGTGTCCAAAATTTAAAAGGGGAACCTTTCCAAAAGTTAAAAAGCTATGATGTATTATAAATGTGGTGTCATTTGTGAATGCGTTTCCTAGTTTGAAATAGTACAGTGGTTAAATACATGTTGCTTTCTTGTATAACACAACACAGAGCCATGTAATCATTCTTAAAGGCAATTCATGGTTTGTTTTTCAGCACTGAGTGTTTTTTAAGAACTGGGAAGGAATTGGTTGATCAAAACAGTTTTAAAAGAGTGATTCCATTGAACTAGAAAACCATGCATGAACCATACCATCATTTATTACATCAGTTCAGATTTGTGGATCGTTCCTATCGCTGTTTCACGCTGCCCAGGCATTGCGTTCTCACCTCTCTATGATCAATATTGTTTCACATTGTGAGAATTTGATTTTTGTTTCTCCCCTTGCATTCTGAGCTCTCAAGTTCAAAGCATTGATCCTATTCATCCCGGTATCCCTAGCATCTCACACACTATCTGGCACATAACAGGATATATTGCTCAAAGTTAAACTAATTTGAAGTATGTTTCCTTGGGATTTATTTTATGCTTTTGAAAATAAAACCTAAAATTTAGCAATTTCACCTGCAATTCTTATCTATTTGTTATGAAAATATAATACAGTACATCTGTATAGCTATATAATAATTGTTTAATCCTATAGATTTATACTAATCTATGTTTGAGACACAATTAATTTTTTTTAAATTTTCAATTTTATTTAATAAACTGAGAAAACAGTAAAGAAAAGAGAGTCTCCTCATTTTCGTTTGGCTATTTTGCTTTTTGTTTGATGTAAACTTTAAATTACTTTTTCTTCCCTAAAAGCTGACAGACTCATAGACTGGATGAATATATCTCTGCCATGAGGGTTGAAATTTTAATTTATTAAATGTGTCAAAATTAGAGATCATGAATGATGAATATACATGTATCATTATTATTCTATGATATTATTGAACTTTGAAAGCACATTTAAAGTGAGAAAATTGTCATAGTTTTGTGGTATTGGAATAAGAAATGATCAAGCTATTAATCCTAATAGAAGGGACTAATCTGACCATCAACCTACAAAATTATGTAATACTTCTTAGGTCATGGAATTTAAGATGCTGGTGCCCAGTCTTTTTCTCTTCTTTCCCTTCCTCAAGCTCTTGTCCAAGGAGGAAAGATTCAAAATAGCTTTATTTGTGAGCAATTTGTCCTGTAGCCCCTGAGTTTCAACCAAACGAAGTGTCCACGCATTCTTCTAACAGTGGTTGTTAAAGACCAATGCGGGCTGAGAGTGTCCCCAAGTTCAAAGTGTGCATGGAGGTTCATGACTGAGACTTGGGCAGATACATCCCCGCTGACTGTGGGGGACACAGTAGTGAATTGTTGGATAAGCATTTCATCACCATGACCCCAATGTCCAGCCAACAAAGCCCACCAGCTCGGAGCTGCTGACAAAAATCTTGGAAGTTTGCATGTTTTAATTGCAGAGATCTCCTTTTCAAATAAAACCTTCAAATTTCTTCAAGGCCAAATCAAAAGAATTTATGAAACACCGAAATCCTTTTTTTCTCTAAAAGGTATCAATTCTCAAAATAAATGGGAACTGGAGCAATGCCATGAGAACTTTCTAAGAAAGAAGATTAGAAGACTTGTACATTCCACTGGCCCTCAAATATCTCCTTCAGAATTCCATAAAACTTAAAATTTGTAAGAAAATTCTATTATGTCTACGTGTTAAAATCATATGATATATTCGTTTGCCAAGTCATGGTCTCTGGGATTTACCATTACTGCAGACAGATGAGTCCAGTGTCTTGTTGAATTGTAAACAAAGACAATTCCAGGCATATAAGGTCCCTTAAGTACTGAATCACATTGTATGGATGTTTTTACTTCTGATTACATCAAAGAGAAAGCCTCCGTGTATCTGGCCATTCTCCTTTTCTAAAGAAGAGAGAAAGAAAGCCCCAGGCCCAGTCTTTGGCAGCCATGCTTTTTCTTTGCATGAATGTTTCATTATTTTATATTTATGTTGCAGATACTGGAGTTTCAGTTTTGGTAGTCATCATGAACTTAACTTCAAAATATATTTATTTATGTATGTGACGATAAATAATTAAATGAGGAGTACAGTTTCATATCGGTAGCCAAGAAAAATTATAAAGGGGATTTAATAATGACTGATGCTGTAAGATTCCATCCTAACCTAATATTTTCATTTTAAAAGAGAAGCACTGAAAACTCAGAGAGTTAAATAATTTACACTATATCATACACACCACTAGTTGAAGAGTTTAGAATCTCTGTGTGAACTATTTGAAGCAAGCACCTTTTCTATGTTTCCATGAACTATTTGAAATAAACACTGTGCAGCCGTGAATCATGAATGTGCATGTTTTAGGCAGGAAAGAATAAAGACAAAGCAAGGGCAAGAGTAACATGAGACTCATGTGAAGGGAACCCAAAAAGCAGCTTAGGGAGTAGACTGAGATTCTTTCTGTGACATCATTCAATAAGCAAAACTGTGAGTCAAGAAAGATCAGTGAAATGTCAAGTAGCTTCAGTAAAATAAAATCTAATAGCTGAGAAGGTGGCTAATAAGTCTTAACCCTCCCAAAGCAAATTATCCAAGCATATTGACATTTTAATAAATACTGAGAAGTAACAAGAACTCAAGACTCAAGGAATGAAGTGTTAAAGAATGAAAGATAAGCATTGGGTTCAGTGGCCATGCTATATACCATAACTCATACCCTCCAAATCCCTGTTTGATGCAACCTGGGTAAGAAATGTCATACATAAAAAAAGTTTAATGAAAAACCAGGGGGAGTTTTTGGATAAAGCTGTGATTCTAGAAGTGTATCAGCTAAGACCAGATACCTTGCTAAATGCATCATTGGGAGGTAAGAAATATTACTATCTGCCTTTTGATAGGTGTTAACTGAACTGAATAGCACAGAGTATCTGCTGGGGTATTATGAACGTTTTCCTGGAAAATGGAAGAGTCCAAAAGAATAAAAAAGTCTTCAGCAGTTTTCTATCAATTTTCTACCAAATTGCACAAAATCCTGTCCCTCCTTTGCTGATCACCCTTGATGGAGCATCTGCAGTGGAAAGAGAGTTGAATTGTGATATTGACAATGGAATTGAGGTTTGGAGGTGCAGAGATCTGGATTTAAGACCTAGCTACACCCCTTTTCTTGCTGTTTGACTTTGACAGACATTGTCCTCCCCTGCAAAATGTTGATAATCGTGACATTCATTGGATCATTGTGAATATACACAGGAAACACAGGGAAGTCAAGAGAACTAACTAACTAACTAACTAACTAACATTAAGTGGGTGGCTATAATGCGCCAAGCTCTTTAAATTCATCTTTTCTTTCTTGTGTTTTTTTGATGTCAATGGCCAGAGCCTGGAAAAGAAAAGGTGTTCAATTCCGAGTTCCTGTCCCTTTTCCCCATATAACAAGGCACCGCATTATATTGGTAGAATGCTCTAATTGTAAGCAAAATTTTCATTTTAAGCCAAAGATTGATTCTTTTTAACTTCTGCCTAATTCTGTCTTCTGGAACAGCTCAAAACTCGTCCACTCCCTTTTCTATGAGAGCCCTTCAAATGTCTGAAAACAATTACTGTGCTCGCTTTAGTACTCTCCTCTCCAGGGTCAACACACCCACTTCTTTCAACAGTTATTTTGGAGATAGAACTTTCTGGAAACATACTGTCCCAATTGCCTATTAGAGACACAATCTAAGCCAGTCCTTAACTATAGGGTCTTTACCCAAACATAATAGGCCAAATGTAGTCGGAGAAAAGATGTTGAATGTGTGCTAAGTAGTTTTTCTAACCAATGAATTAGACCAGTGATTTTCAATCTTTTTGATCTCATGTCACACGTAAACTAATCACTAAAATTTGGTGGCATACCAGCATACCAAAACATGTATTTTTCCCCATATGCCAAAAATAGGTATAATTTTGATTCATTCACACCACATGGCTTTTGTTATGTTGGCTGTTGTCATTTTTTTTTTTCAATTTGACAATCTAAGGAAAAAGAGGTCAGTGCCCTGACTAAACACTTGGGTATTGCATGATTTAAAAATTCTCATAGCACACCAGCTGAAAATCACCAAATTAGACTATCATTGTAGTTGCATTTTTGCTGGCAGGACACGCGATTATTTTACATGTATATTTGGGGGCGAGGAAAGGCTATTACACAAGACACGATTCAACAATTCAACACCGATACAGACCAGATTTGTTTCTGTTTGAGAACATATTGCAGCAATTTGTTGCGGGGTTTCCCTTTCAGTTAGCTAGCCACACACACAATATGAATCCCGTAATGAAGATATAGAGGGCATTAATTGGCTTAATTAGCTGTAAACTTACACTTTATGGGAAGTTCTTCGGTGAGTCTTTACAGAATGTTCTGAGTTAAAGTTCTGCCGGCCACTGAGGCATGACCCTGGGCAAGTCTTTTAACCTCTCTGGACCTCAGGACCCTCATCAGAGAAATGAAATCAGCCCATAATTTCACAGGGACGGTGAGAATCGGTGAGAATCACTTCATTAAAAAGACAAAGTATGCGTCACAGGACACATTGAAGACACTGAGGCAAAAGGTGCCTTATAATCATGCAGAGAGAGGTCAGTGGTTTTTGAGGTGAAGTTATCCCACTGAAAAGGTGAACAACCTGGCCATTTGGGGAGCACCATGGGGTTCATTTGACACATGTTTTCTTTATTGGCCCTTTCCTACACTCTAGGCCAGCGGTTCTCAACCTGTGGGTCGCGACCCCTTTGTGGATCGAAGGATTCTTTCCCAGGGGTCACCTAAGACCATCAGAAAATACAGATATTTACATCAGGATGCATCACAGTAGCAAATTTTCATGGTTGGGGGTCACCACCACATGAGGAACTGTATGCAAGGGTCTCAGCCTTAGGAAGGTTGAGAACCACTGCTCTAGGCTTACTCTCAGGTAACCATCATCCAGCCAGGCCTCAGACTTTTACTGCCTGTCTTTCTTTTTCTTCTCAGCATTAACTTGGCCTATCCCTCTGTAAAGGACTCAACTTCTTTCCTTTTACCATAGTCCTCTTTATTCGCACCACATTAGTTAATGTGTGGCTCCACTTCCTGAGGAAGGATATTGGATTGGTGGCCCAATGAAGGCTAATACCTTCCCCCACAAACTCTTTCTTGGGGAATAACAGGTTGAGGGGGTTTCTCTGTATTCCTAGTTTACTCATAGATTTTGCCCTGAATGTGTGTTACATTTTGTCAACTGCTTTTTTTCTGAATCTACTGATACAATCGTTTTTACTGTCTTTTTTAGTCTGTTCATGCGATAGATACATTAATTGAATTTCAGATACAGCCTTCCATACCTGTGATAAGTCCTCCTTGGTTAGGATGTATAAATCTTTTCATACTATTTTGTTTTTGACTTGCTAATATATTGTTGAGAATTGTTGACATCTATGTTCATGAGAAAATGGTCTGTAGTTTTCTTGTAATAGCTTTGTTCGGTTTTGGTATTAGAGTAATATAGAATGAGTTGCTTCTATACTTTGAAGGGTATTATAGAAAACTGGTGTAATTTCTTCCTTAAATGTTTGGTAGGATTCATCAAGGAATCCACCTGAGCCAGGTGCATTTTTTTGAAGGATATTAATTTCTGATTCAATTTCGTTAGATATAGGCTGAATTAAGCATAAATCCAGCACAGTGCCTTGCACCTATCTCGAACAAACAGTATGTTTCAGGTGTTAGTCTATGAGAACCCAAAAGGTGTAAGTTTAAGAATGCCTATAAATACAGTGGTACCTCGAGATATGAGTGCCCTAACATACGAATTTTTGAGATATGAGCCATTGAGCGAGCGATTTTTGCTTTGAAATATGAGCAACATTTGAGATAGGAATAATCGCATGCATCGGCCAGCTGCACACGACCTACTAGTTTACCGTGACTCGAGCATCTCATATTTTCCCATGCCTCAAGGTTACGGAACAAATTAAACTCATATCTTGAGGTACCACTGTACTGTGTTTCTTATTACAGGGAATACAGTTTTTATATAACAATATTCACTGGGAGAAAATCCACTTAACCCAGCTCATCTGCTCAAAGAACCAAAATTGACTGAACAGTTATTCTCATTTAATTTATGCAATGTGTAAATAAACCGATGAAAATGCAAAGCGCATCTCACAGTGCAACACAGGGTGCTATGAATGTAACAATGGGAGGGACTCGATAAGGCACAGTAAGAATTTTCACCATTGTCCTCTGAGAAAAAGTTTTAAGAAAGAAATGTAGTCTAGCATGTAGTTCATATTTGCCTTTATTCTCCTGTTTTTCTTAAAGGGACTCTTCCCAATGCTTTACTCATCTCTCATTGATTTCAAGGATGAATGCTTCCCAATGCTTGCATGTGATGGTGTCTTTTAGATTATTGGAACAACCTTCACTCATTAGGTAGAGCATCTGTATTATTATTATTATTATTATTATTATTATTATTATTATTTTTAGCTATTGATCACCTCTTAATAAACAACCAAGTATTTGTCTTGCAATTTCACCTCTCTGAAAATACAAAATCACTACCACCCAAAAATTGAACCTCTAAAAGGCTTTATAAAAATGTATCGTCAACTCGTCAGAGCCTTGCTCAATAGTGACTGCCTTGGGAGTCAGAGAAGGAAGGGAAAAAAACAATGGTGTTAAGAAAGCCAGATTTTACTAAGGTACCACGAAGCGCCAGGAACCCTGATAAAAACTTTCATTTTCGGAAACAAGTATGGCACTGAACTGTTTAAGAGGATTTACTTCAACATTCAAGTAGGTATTTTGATTTCCAATGTAGAGATTTAAAAGAACTGATTTCAAGAGGCTTATATTTACTAAAACAAATAATTTTTATCATTCTCATTATATATTTAAATAAATATTTTATAGTTAAGTGGGTTCAAATTAGGGATCAGGATCAATAATTGCAGTGTTTCTAAATGCAACAGTTTTTCCCATTTTATGTTTCCACTCTTGAACTTTAAATTATACTCTTTGTGATTGAAGAGAGACCTTTAAAACTGATTTGCTCTGATATAAAATTGTTAATCAAGTTTGTTCTTCTTTAAAAGAAAATACAATGTTTCATTTAAGACAGAAAAATAGAGCTAATAAAAATGTACATAATCGTGATATTTAGGAAAGGTCTTATTTAATTATATTCCAATATGTAGATTTTAGAAGTAAATGGTATCCCATTGTCCAAATGCTTCTATTTAGTCTTGAAAATCTCTTATCCTTTGTTCTCTCTCTTTGAACCGAAGTCTTTGCTACTTACATATAAAAGAGGTGAAGAAATAACCATTATATACCCAATTCCCCAGATCAGAGTATCTAAGAATCATGGAGTGAAGTGGGCTTGTTACCTGCATTTTTCTCTAATTAAGGTTAATGAAAGCCTATAAAATCATTACACTCAACATTTAAGCCAAATTTAAATAATACAACCCCCACAGGTATAAAGAAACACTTTGCATCTGTTCAGCATCCTAATAAATTCATTTCTAATTTAAGTACATTTGCAACAAGGGCATTATCTGGGAAGTATATTACAATTTAGGGACTTAAAAACTTCTATTAAGCAATTTTACTTTTATTAATACTCTCTTAGAAACATTATATATGATTATAATAATTTGACTCAATCCTAGAAAAATGTAGTTAATTAATATTTACATATATAAGCATATATGGTCACTGATTTATATTTATATTGCATGCATGCATACTTATGTATGTTAAAACTATAAATTATATTGATATATTTCTTATAACAATCCTTTCCAATGCTTTCTCAAATATTTATTTTCTAATAAATATACATATTTTTGTAGGTACTACTGAATTTGCTATATGTTTAATACTTCTCATAATGAGAGAAATTGTTGAATACACTTTAATATTTTATTTCAATTGTTAAGAATAAAGTCCTGCCGAGACCAGTTTGGCTCAGTGGATAGAGCGTCGGCCTGCGGACTGAAGGGTCCCAGGTTCGATTCCGGTCAAGGGCATGTACCTTGCTTGCGGGCACATCTCCAGTGTGGGGCATGCAGGAGGAGACTGATCAATGT
This sequence comes from Lasiurus borealis, assembly GCA_004026805.1. NCBI lineage: Eukaryota > Metazoa > Chordata > Mammalia > Chiroptera > Vespertilionidae > Lasiurus > Lasiurus borealis. The sequence goes on from PVJN01004477.1 coordinate 59,673, forward strand.
CTCTCTCTCTCATTGATGTTTCTGACTTTCTATCCCTCTCCCTTCCTCTCTGTAAAAAATCAATAAAATATATTTTTTTAAAAAAAGAATGAAGTCCTTTTGAAATATGTTTTTAAAATATATTTTATTGATTTTTTTCAGAGAGGAAGGAAGAGGGCATAGAGAGTTAGAAGTAGCAATGAGAGGAACATTGATCAGCTGCCTCCTGCACACAACCTACCAGGCATGTGCCCTCAACCAAGGTACATGCCCTTGACCAGAATCGAACCTGGGACCCTTCAGTCTGAAGGCTGATGCTCTATCCACTGCGTCAAACCAGTCAGGGCTTGAAATATGTTTATATAACTATCAGATCAATAACATAGACATTTAATTGTTTTATTGTTATCAATTTCAGAGACAGAAGGGAGAGGGAGAGAAAGTTAGAAACATCAATGCTGAGAGAGTCATTGATCAGCTGCCTCCAGCACATTGTACTGAGCACCACTGGCTGAGCAGAATTTTAATGTTTTCATTGATTAAAAAGAAGGAACATTGATGAGAATGCACACCTCACACTGGGGATTGAGCCCCCAACCCTGGCATGTGCCCTGACCAGGAATCCAACTGTGACCTTCTGCTTTATGCTAAACCACTGATCCATACCAGCTGGGCAACATTTTCATCCTTTGGTTTATCATGTAGAATTGCTGAAGAGCATTAGAATTTTTAATCATTGTATATTTTCAGATGAAATGGTATTTAACCTCTGAGGAAAATATATATTTCCCTAGAACAAATGTAAGTTGGGTAGCTTTTTCAAACGTAACACAAGTTCTATGATTAGATTTAGTACAAAAAAAAAGAACCCATAAGTTTCAATATAAAAACAATCTGTAAATACATACCTACAAAATTGCATATGTATTTGTCTTACAGTCTTAGGAATAACTTTCAGAAACTATCAAAGCTTTGAAAATTCCATTTAACTCAGAATGTCTGCTTTGGCTCAGCAGCCATATTTAAATAGTATCCTCTCCACTTCCTTTTTTAATATTCCCCATCGCACCTAGCTAAAATTTTGTCATCTAAATACAGCAAATATGTTCTTCTTCAGCACAAATGTAGTTGTACATGAAATTCCAACAAAAATGGGGAATTACATATAAATTGGAATACCCTATCTACTTTCATGCTGTTTACCTGACAGATGTATGTCTTTTAGGTGAAGTTTCTTTGAACATAATGAAGATTAGTTCTAAGGATTTTGCATGTTAATCTTCATAGTCCTTTCCCGACATCTGTTCCAATTGGTTACTATTGTGCTCAATGAGTGATTAATAAGAAAATAAAAATACTTGAAATAGGAATCTTACTTCCTTGCTAGCCATTTAACGGAGTCATGAATATATCATTTATTTATCTCACAAAGCTATTTAGGAAAATTTTAAATTTAGGCTTGCTCTCCCAATGAAAATGTGTGCACAGCTGAGAGAGACGTGCTGTATAGAAAATGTTGCACTTACAATGTAAGTCTTACATTATCTTTCAGATAATGCAGGATATAATACCTGTGGACCCACCTTATTATGCCACAGATCTTTCATTTGAATGGCGTTTTCCTCTCCGATTTTTAATGACTCTAAAATATGACAACCTTTGTGGTCCTGCTTTCCGTCCATATCTCCCACAGAATCTCTCCCACACCAGTCATTCCCTCTGGCATATAATGAGCTGAAGACAGTCACAGATAGGCCGTGGAGGCTGGTGTTTACACAAGCAATTCCATGCATCATTTTCCAACCCAAAGAAATGAAGTATTTGGTAAATCACCTATTTTGTTTTAAATAGAAATTCTCCAAGATAGGCTTTTGCTAAATCATGCCATGCGGCATAAAGCTTAGCCCAGGCATAAATATAAATGTGAGCAAGCAGGATAAGAGAAACAAACACAGAAATATAAAACCGCCCCCTATGCTGCTGGATTTAATTCTAGTCAGATGCTTTGATGTAGGCAGAAATGGAAATATTTTCTGTTTTCTATTCAAGCTGACTGGCTGCTCATCCTTACTGAAAACAGCTCAGGGACAGGCAAAGCAGGGTTACTTGTTGCAACTTGAAACTCATTACTGCCCTGTCCCATCCCTGATTTTGCTGTCAGAAAACCATGCTAATGAAGCCAAGGTCTTCGGTGACAGTGAGCCAATCAGCATCTTACAGTCTCTGAGTCACAGCTGTGTCTGCTTTCTCTGAAAAATCTACCCTTAGAAGAGAAACTATGTGTGAGTACGAAATAGTCTGTCTATTACCAGCACTGGAAAAGCAATGCAAATCCCATATCTGGTGGAGAATGATTAGAAAGCAGCATCATCTCATTACAGCAGTGGTTCTCAACCTTTCTAATGCTGCGACCCTTTATTACAGTTGCTGACGTTGTGGTGACCCCCAACCATAAAATTATTTTCATTGCTACTTCATAACTGTAATCTTGCTACTGTTATGAGCTGTAATGTAAATATCTGATATGCAGGATGTATTTTCGTTGTTACAAATGGAACATAATGAAAGCATAGGGATTAATCACAAAAACAATATGTAATTGTATATTGTGAAATATTTATTTCTAATTACAAATAAATGAAATTTTGTCTTGAATCGTGGTATAGCATGGGTAACAGTATTCATATGACAACAGTAAACTGCATTGCTACACTTTGCTACACCAAGGAGCGGTGTGTTGGTTCCTAAGACCATGGGAAATATGTGTTTTCTGATGGTCTTAGGCGACCCCTGTGAAAGGGTCTTTCGACCCCCAAAGGGGTCGCGACCCACAGGTTGAGAACCACTGCATTACAGTAATATAAAATAAACTAATATTTCCAACACGAAAGGGAAAGTTACCAAGTACTATCTGCTCAGTCCCGTGACTCTCCTAGCTTTCCTCTCTCCTGTGATTCCAAACAAAGACAGACTTGCTCCATGCCATGCCCTACACCCTGGCAGAACCTGGATCAGTCTTAGGGCAACAGTCACTGCTCTGAACTCAGGGTGCCAGTCCCCATGGCAGGGCTACTCTTGTTCTCTGTCTGGGTGTGTCTTGGCATCTCTGATCTCTGCCTCCAGACCTGGTCCCTGCTGGCCAGAGGAGCACTGCCATCAGGTACAGGCAAGCTGACCTATCTTTCCTGGTACTGAATGCCCCGGGACCCCACTGTTCGCTGGCAGAGAAGAGACAGAGGGAGGGAACGGTACCCGCATGAAGGAGAGGTCCCGGTTGTGCTCGATGCTGGTTATCTCCAGGTTGCCCATGACGACCTCACAGTTCTCATAGTACTTGCGCAGGGCCCGGTACTGCTGCTCCAGGTCCGAGAGAGAGCTCAGCTTGTTCTCCGTTCCTGCGCACACTGCAAGACAAGGAGACACATGGGGAGTTATGGAACCTTCCTATGACACGTCCAGGACATCTCCCTCAGCTCTGTCTTCCACACACCACTACCACGCCCCCAATGAAAACATTGAAATGTCATGAAGACCCATCACCCGCACACTGACATCTGTACTTTTACTTTTCCAGCTTTATTGAGATACTGTACAGTGGTACCTCGAGATATGAGTTTAATTCGTTCCATAACCTTGAGGCTTGGGAAACTATGAGATGCTCAAGTCGCAGTAAACTGGTGGGTCGTGTGCAGCCGGCCGATGCGGGCAATTAACTCGTATCTCAACTGTTGCTCGTATTTCAAAGCAAAAATCGCTCGCTCAACAGCTCGTATCTCAAAAATCTCGTATGTTAGGGCACTTGTATCTCGAGGTACCACTGTACAACATTGATAAGTACAAGGTGCACAGCATGTTGATTTGATATGTTGATAGATACCTTGCAAATTTATTATCAATAGCTAGCTAATACTTCCATCACCTCACACAGCTACCATATCTTTTTTAGTGGTGAGAACATTTAAAATTTACTCTTAGCAACTGTCAAGTGGATAATATGATATTGTTGTTTATAATCACCATGCTGCACATTAGCTGACCAGAACAGATTCATCTTATAACCGGAAGTGTATACTCTCACATATCCCCACCTCTCCTCCCCCAGGGCCCCTGGAAACCACCATTCTTCTTTCTGTTTTTATGAACCGGCTTTCTTTCATTCCACGTATAAGTAGTATTACATATTTTCATTCATAAACTGCGTGGGTCAATGACAGAGAGTAAGAAGCCATAGGTTCCACAGAAACATGTAGCAAGGAGATGCATTTAAATAATCACACTTCTAATGAGCACATACAGCATGTAAATTAATTTCATTGAAACAAGAATTTCTTTTGGACTTTTAATTCCCCCAATTTTCTAACAGGGTACATTCTATAAATGAAAATGAAAAGGTGGTGTAAATAACAATTTTTCCAATTTTAATTTATCTTTATTGTTAAAAGTATTACAGATGTATCCTTTTTTTCTTTTCCAATTAACCCACTCCAACATAACTCACCCCTCCCAGGCCTTCATCACACTATTATCTGTGATCAGGGGTTATGATATTCCCTACTGCAAAATAAGCTGAATGCAATTTTTACCTAATTAACACTTGGGTTTTTAAATCCTCAAATACTACTTTTTAAAACACAAGTAATAAACAGCTTGGATTGAAACACTTTTAAGCATATACTACAAAAAATATTGTATAATAAAACCTATCATTTTTTATATAAGTAGGGTCATTACTACATACTATATTCATCAATGTGCTAAGATATACTGGCCTGCTAATAAATGAACTTTGTTTGCCATATTTGGGGGAAGGGTTAGTGAATCTGTTCAACCATGAGCACATGAGTGTACAAACATGTTTTTGGTTGTGTGTTGATATCTTTTCTGTCTTCTAGAAGAAAAGTTTTAGTGATGACTTCTCATGGCTTGTATAGTTGCCTGAACAAAATCTACACCATTGAATGCGCCAGTCTGAATCTTCAATGAACTGAAAAACTCAATTATGGATCTTAGAATAATAATATGTAAAGTTTAAAAAATGGAGAGTGAATGAATCTTTGAATAAGTTGTATCATACCAGAGACCTGGTGCACAGATTCTTGCACCGGTGGGGTCTCTCAGCGTGGCCTGTGGGGACTGGCCTACAACCAGCAGTCCAGCTCTGCCTGCTGCTCCTGCCTGTCACTCCCGCTCATCCTGGTGCCCCCCTACCCCCTACACCTGCTGTGGGCTTGCACCCAGTCAGTCCTGATTGGGAGAGGCTCAAGCCGCCACAGCAGCATTCTCCAGCCATGAGCTCTGCATCTGGCACCCTTTATTCAGCTGAGGGGAGCTCCCACTGTGAGAGCACGCTGACCACCAGGGGGCAGCTCCTGAGCTGAGCATCTGCCCCCTGGTGGTCGGTGCACATCATAGCGACTTGTCAAACAGTCATTCAATAACAGGTACACACACACACACACACACACACACACACACACACACACACAATTTAAGGCAAGATATAAAGTGTAAAATTTGAAGACACTGGAAACAGAACCTGGTAATCGTATCTTATACACATCTGTGTGTCATGTACACAGAAATGACAAAAACAGTCATGACCCCATGTGGTGTTCAGTGAAATGGGATTTAGTACAGAAAGAAAAACATTCTAGGTGGGCATATTTTAATAATTAGGGCCACCTTAAAGCCTGCTTTTGCCTATTGACACATTTTAAATAACAAAAGTTAGATCCAAAATTCAAAAAGTAATGCAGACCTTTAATCACATTATTAGCACATGATAAAAACAGAACACGACCTTTTCTTGTTTGGATTTCTAATGCTCACCAAACAGTATATTTTCTAGAAATACTCTTTTTTTAATTTTTTATTAATTTTTATACATATCTCCCCATTGCCCCCCCCTCACTCCCAGGAATTGGGTCCCTCTAAAAGACTTATTCAAGTCCTAATCCCTGATACTTGTGAATGTGACCTTATATTGAAATAGGGCCTTTGTAGATGTAATCAAGTTAAAATAATGATATTAGTGCGGGCCCTAATCCAAAATGATTCATGCCATTCTACAAGAGCAAAGCAAAGTGAATATGTAGGGAGAAAGCCATGAGGTCACAGAAGCAAAGATGGGGGTGATGCAGCTACAATCTAAGAATGTCAAGACTTAATGGTTATCACCAGAAGCAAGGAAAAGGCAGAGACAGTTTCCACCCTGAGTCTCAGAGGGAGCAAGACCCTCCTGCTTCCTTGCTATTGGACAACATGGTGGAATTCATTTGTTGTTTTTGTGAATGTAGTTTTTGTAGTGATAAGTATTGATTCAGAGACATCTAGAATCCTCAACATCCATTCTCCTCTTCCTTCACAGTAACGGACTGAACAATATTAGCCACGCATGTTGCCGCCCCAAATAAAGATTACATTTCTCCACTCATCTTGAAGGTAAGATTAGCAAGGGACTAAGTTAGAACATGGTCTATAAGGCCTTCCTAGAACTTTATTTAAAACTTGGTTAGAGCCTGACATTGCCTCCTTTCTTCTTCACATCTTTTCTCCAATCTGCTAGCTGAAATAGAAATGTGGGAGCTTAAATATGAACCATCATCTTGGACCACAAGGATGAGAGATATGCCTTAGAGCATGGATGGGCACCTTTCTTCTGCCAAGAACCCTTTGGATATTTATAACAGCAGTCAATTAATATAAATGTATGTTGTTATGAAAAAAAAGCTCCTAGATTTATTAAATTTTGAGATCCACCTGCAATACCTTGGCATGGTCACACCAAGTAACTTCTTGGGCTTTTTATGGCATTTGGGCCAGACATTCCCCACCACTGCCTTAGAGAGACTGAGAAATGAGCTAAAAATCATCAGGGTTTTCATAAAATGGAGATTTTACATTGTTTTAGTATCACTAACATCAGGATCATGGTGAAATTTGGTCCTAGCTGCTACAATAGTATACAAAGAAATGATTAAAGTCTAGTTACATTCTATTGTTTAGACCTTAAGAAATATTAGCAATTCTGTCTGGTAGTTTGACTGAATTTATTCAAATCATAATGAAACAAAAATCATTGGGAAAGTTTTCATTGTTACTAAAACCAGCAAACACCAAAAAATGAATTTCTATTGATAACTACAATAATATTCAACAGAAGATGGAGAACAAAAAACAACTAATTTGTGTACATGATTTTTGTGAACAAGATCAAAATCTAGCTTTTCCCCCCTAATTCATTCTAGAGATTAAGAAACATAATAATCCATGATTTTCATTTTATTACTCTCAAAAAATTTGTGACAAAATATTTGTAAACTTGTTAAATGGTTGTTGAAAAAAAGCTATTATATAGTTCATGAAATATAGATTTTAATTATTTCAAATGTATCTGAAGTCAAGCTTATATTTAAATGTAATTACTGATGGGAGTAATTAAGCAACACTTAATTAACTTGCTGTGCCATTTCTAAACTGTATACAATGACACATTGCAATTTATGTACAACCTGTGTTCTACAAGTTTCTTTTAATTGGAAATAAAACCCTTACTTTAATATTAACTTACTAAAAAATCAATATGTAAACATCTCAATGAAAAAGTTTCTAAAATATTTAGTGTAATCTTTTTTATGAAATCTTAAACAAAATTTGAGAGAAAGATCTATTAATATAATAATGTATTTTTGCATGTGTATCTCCCTGCATATGTGAGATACTTAATAAATTATTATTAATTTGTGTTACAAAAAATATGTTATATAAGAAATCCTCAAAATCTGTAAACTCTTTTAAGACAGGTGTAATATGTTAATCATGATTTTGAATGTGTTGAGCTTTGCAAAAAATCATCTTTTCATAATATCCATTTAATTGCTATAAAACTATTATAACTCAATATTCAGATAATAACCCTCAAGTCAGAACAGTGTCCACTGTTGAATCAGTGATCTGTTGTGTTTTGTATATGCAATATAATAAAAATTTTTAACAACAAAGTAATCCTCCAATAAACAGGAAATCTGACTTATCAGAATATTCTATTTTCCAAACACTATGGTCTTTGGAACTTTCACTACACACAGTTCCATTTTGGAAATATTTTTGTCTTAGTGAGAATCTCCTTTATATTTGTTTGACTGAAGCTACATAATCAGTTATATATTCCTTTAAACCTTTATCTTGAAAGACAGACTTGATTTTAAAAGAACTAGTTTGGGTAGATACGTAAAAATTGTTTGTATGTGTCTTCACGATACCTTCACTGAATGCCTCACAACTTCCATTTGTCAATCGATTTTACAATCAAGCAATGTATACACGACAATGCTAAAGCCATCAAGTTTCATTGATTTCGCACAGCTGCTTATCAAACAGAATTGAAAATTCATTTCACCAGCCAAAACAAGTTTAACAAAATTCAGCCCACTTTGCCAACAAGTATTATGAAGTCCTTACACTATAAGCTTACAATAGTTCAAGCTCCAAATGCCCTGAATTTGCATATGCTCCTTAGTTTTCATTCCAACTGTAACTCCAGGAGTAAAGCTATATATGAGGCCTTGATAAAATGTCCAATTATTGTATTTTGTCTGAGTCCATTGTAAATGTAGCTATAGTTGCAAACATGGCTTTTTATTCTTCTTGACTACTAATTTACATCCAACAGTGAATGAATTACATAATCTTCATTCAGTAAAAAAAAATTAAGACTATAATTGGGATTTTGAAGCAATATAAAAAGGTTGATTAACAGAATTATTCACTTGGTGCATGGGGAAAATATATTAGAAGCAAAATGATAAAAACATTAACCATACCTATATTTATACTAAAAATCAGTATTGCTTCAAGGCTTGTTAGGACTATGGAAACCAGTATTCCATTCACTAACACAAGAAAGACAAGAAGAGAAGTAATACATATAATTGAACCAAATTTTTGCCTAACTTTCCAAATGAATACGTACATAAGCTATGCATTAAGAAATGAATAAGTATTTAGAATCTATGTTGAACTAGTATCATGGCTGAATGTATATTGATAAATATGCCATGGTCTTTTGTAAGAGCTTGTGCAGTTTTAAAAGGCATATAAGAAGGAAACTATGGAAAAACTGTGTGCATATTGTATGTGCATCATTCATAGACTGCCTGCATAAAAATATTTAGTAACCACCCTAGATAGTGTGGCTCAATGCATAGAGCATAAAACCATGCACTGAAGGGTGGTGAGTTTGATTCCAAGTCAAAGGCACATCCCTGAGCTGCAGGTTCCAATCTAGGCCCTGGTCTGGGTATGCAGGGCAGGCAACCAATTGATGTGTCTCTCTACCACTGAGCATTCTCTCTCTCTCTCTCTCTCTTTTCTCTCTCTCTCTCCCTCTCTCTCTCTCTCCCTCTCTCTCTCTCCTTTTCCCTTCCACTCCCTCTAAAAATTAATGGGGAAATATCTTCAATGAGGATAACAACAACAAAAAAACACAGTAACCTGCTAAAAATTATCTAAATTTTCTATCTGATTTAACACTAATAAGTACTTACTCTTAAATAAATGTTAGCATAAAAAGTATGCTTTCATTTAATGCACTGTGCTGAGCATTTGGAAATCTGGAGCTCTAGTAAACATCAAAATACAAAATATTTAAAGAGAATGTGAGGAAATACCAAATATTTTCAAGGGCTCTTATTGAGTGCTATGATAGTTACACTAGTAGCACTGCGCACGAATCCGTGTGCCAGTAGCTCTCTGTGGGGCCTGGCTGTGTCAGGAGCCAGGAGATAAGAGTGGAAACACCCAGAGATCTGCCTCTGCCTACAGGCTTTCTGTAGTTTCAATCACATAGTCAGCCTCTGGCTATATGTCCTCAGCAGGCCATAAGCTCCCCAGGTATTCCAGTGGGTGAGGCTATTGCTTCCCCTGTCAGGAGCCAGGAGACAAGAGATACAGCAAGGGTC
>PVJN01004477.1:69710-90158 GCA_004026805.1 Lasiurus borealis
AGCATAACTGCCACATCTGCAATGAGCAGCTAGCACCTGGTTAACTAGTTAGCCAATCCGCTTAGACCACATACCTCCTCGACCCCTTCTTCCTTCCCCTTCCCCTCTCTGAGCATATATAAGAAGAGCCACCAAGAATAAAAATTTTGAGGCTTGATCAGAACACCATTTGTCTTGCCTCCATTCTTCGTGTCCCTGTTTCTCATTCTCTTAGGTGCGTCGCCCCGCCGTTCCTGTTGACTTGCCCTGCAGGCCGGGGCACTTACTCTTAAATAAATGTTAGCATAAAAAGTATGCTTTCATTTAATGCACTGTGCTGAGCATTTGGAAATCTGGAGCTCTAGTAAACATCAAAATACAAAATATTTAAAGAGAATGTGAGGAAATACCAAATATTTTCAAGGGCTCATATTGAGTGCTATGATACTTACACTAGTAGCACTGCGCACGAATCCGAGTGCCAGTAGCTCTCTGTGGGGCCTGGCTGTTCTGCTCTCTGAGGCCCAGAGGCTCATCTGCAAGAGGCATGGGATGCTTGCCTCATCACCATAGCAACAAAGGCTGCCAGCCCACCCACACTGCCTACTCTCAGCACCCCCCGCAACTGGGACTGGAGGACTACACCGGGGCTGAGAAGACTGGACGCTGCCATCTTGTGGCTATGGGAGCCGCCATCTTTGTGATGGAGTGATGGTTAATTTGCATATTACCCTTTAATTAGATAATATGGACATGGCAAGATTGGCAACCTTGTGCCCAAAATGCATCTGAAATGGCGCCAAACTTGCCACTTTCACTACAACAGTTATTTAATCCGAACTGCCCCCAACTATCTCTCCAATAGACTCCAATGGCGTCCTCTTAACTGCCTTCCTGAAATTCCTACTTCTCCCTGTTCATGAGTTCCCCACACAGAAATCAGAATGATCTTTTAAAAAACATAAGTCATTCATATTGCTTCTTTCCTTATGGTCCAAATATTGCACCCTAGTCCATAAAAATGTATATTCAGATCTTTGCTCACTCTTTCATAAAAGCTGTCTCTGACCACATTATCTAAACAGGTAGAAGGTTCCCATACACCATGCACTGTCTTCTTTGCCCTTATTTTGTTTTAACTGCTTTATGAAATTACATTATACATGTGCTTGTTTATTATATGTCTCTATATTAGGATTGAAGCTCCACAGTTAGCAGGTCCTTTCTCTTTTTAATACTTAGAAGAGCTGAGACATAGTAGTCTCTCAGTCAATATTTCTTGAATAAATAAAAGGACTTTGGAGTCATTGAGGATCATAAATTAACTAGAATGAAATGCTGATTCCTCCATTTTCATTATATATATAATTGATTTCAGAGAGGAAGGAAGAGGGGGGGGAGAGGGAGAAAGGGAGGGAGAAAGAGAGAGAGAGAAACATAAATGATGAGAGTAAATCACTGATTGGCTGCCTCCTGTACGCTCCCCACTGGGAAATGAACCAGCAACCCAGGCATGTGCCCTGACCACCGAGATCAAAACATAACTGACCCCCTGGCTCATGTGCCCACGCTCAACCACAGAGCAACACTGGCTAGACTGATTCCTCCATTTTCAAAAGCTGAGGGAACGTGAACAACTCACTTCACCACCTTGAGTTTCTGTGTCTCTATCTACAAAGTGGAATTTTGTGATGAGTGTTCATATCAATAGAATTCAGCTATAGAGGTTAAAAACACAGGGCATAAGGCTCAATGTCTAGCACAAAAATCTTGCTCAATCACTGACCTGCAATGTGATATTGGGCAAGTTACCTATTTTCATTTTTTTATATTTATTTATTTATTTATTTATTTATCTATTTATCTATTTATCTATCTATTTTTATTATTTTTAAAATATATTTTATTGATCTTTCACAGAGATGAAAGGAGAGGGATAGAGTTAGAAACATCAATGAAAGAGAAACACTCCTGCACACCTCCTACTGGGAAATTCCCAAAGGCATCATGCTGACTGAATTAATCCAAGCTCTAAAGTCTGCATCCTACATGATTCCACTGATACGGCGTTTTGGAGAAGACCAAACTGCAAGGGTGGAGAATAGATCAGAGTTTGTTAGGAGCTGGGTGGAATGACTGAGGGTTTGATTGAAATATAATTTGAGGGAAATTTGGGAGATGGCTGAACTCTTTTGAATACAAATCATGATAGTGATTACTTAAGTCCATACAAGGGTTAAAACTCAGAGACCTATACCCCAAAATGTCAATTTCACTGTAAGTAAATTAAAATACATATTCACATTGAATGTACCTGTAACCAAGTTAAATATGTCCCTTTTTGTAAATCATAAAACATTCTCAATCTATTTGTTTCTGCTTTTGCTACCTTAGGAATAATTTTTGTTCCATTTTGAGTTTGATATTTAATATATACTTAATATATATTAAATCCTGATCATTTTTGTATGATTTTCCCCCCAGACCTGGCTTCATTGCTAAATCCTTGTAATTTATAATTAGTTCTTATTTGAGTTCCTTAATTTATTCAGTCTTCAAACATATCATTTTATTTTGCTCTCTTGGCTGATACTAATCTATCTTTCTAGGATAACTGCTTTTAATTAATAGGCATAGCAGTCATGCCTCTCTTTCCTAACCTTCATGAAATGTCTTCCTTGGCCCAGAATTTCTTGAATCATTTTAGATGTTCCAAATCTGGCTTTACTAGGTTTTATTTTAGATTTGAATGTTGAAGTTTATCATTTACTTTTAGCTACTTTTGAATAAAAAACAGGTCTTAATTTATTAGAGTGAATTATTAATGTATTCCAAATCCGAACCATTCTTATATTCCAGGAATGAACTATACTTAGTACTCACTCATTATTCCATTAACATACCTCTAGGTTTATTGCTTTTATTTAATTTGTACTTTTTTGAATATTAAAAATATTTAATAATGATTTTTAAATATATATATCAGATGATATTACACATAAAAAGATAAATAATGGAAATTGATTTAAACAGGGTGGGGCAAAAGTATGTTTATAGTTGTGAGTATGCAAAACACATTTTATTCTAGTATTATTATTTACTAGTTATTGTATTCTTTTCCATATAAACAGCTATAAAGCTATTTTTGCCCCACCTGGTATTTCAGAAATTTTGCTTTTTATATAATTAACTTGAAAAGTGTTAAAGAAAAAATTTGCACCAAAATACTAAATTTTTTCTAATTTACATTACATAAAACTGGATACAAAATAGTATTCAATGCTAAAAATAAGTATCCTTTTTTAAAAAAAATGTATTCTTTGAATCTTTATCTTTTCCCACTGTTTTTATTGACCCCAAAGGTAACAAGACAGGATATTAAGTAAAACACTTTCTAAATGATTCTTGAGCCAAAGGAAAAGGGCAGTTAGCATCATAGATTTTCACTAATAGATCTGAAGCTAGAGAAGACACTGGCATTCTGTACCACAGACTGATCACAGACTGATGAAAGCTAGTGTATAGATTATATACTGCTATGTGCTGATCCATTTATAATCCAATTAATCACTATTTTATCTCTTTTGTTTGTTTATGTTAGTCTCTAGATGTCCTCACAGTTGTTTAAACTGCTAGATCATATTGCAAGAGAGAGCAAGCTCATCCTTGGAGATTATAAAAAAATTTGATTTAAAAATTATACATGATTGCCTTCATTTACAAATGATATGTTTTGTGAGTAGTCTCCTCTAATCTAGCTTTCTCATATAATAGGTTATTCTTGTAATCATTTTTTTCTTTCAAAGATTAACTTAGTAAAATTAAAATAACTGCAAATACATTTTAAAGATCATCAAAACTGACTTGTAACTACACACATATAAATTTTCATTCCCGTTACTTACTAGTTCCCTGTCTTTACATATTTTATTGGATTTATTTCTTAAATGATGTCTCCTAAAATCCCTACGATGAAAGCTTAAAAACATAATAGAAACAAACATTTCACAGATTTAGAAATTATATTTCTGTCATCTGCCCTTGGAAGAAATAATATATCCCCCTTACCCACTATCGCCACAATTATTCCCTCCTTGCCGGTTTTGTTTTCTTTTTTTAATCATCTTTCACAACCCCTCTCCCTCCCAAACCCAAAGAGCACTTCTTATTTACTTTGTAGTATTTTGTTTATTGTGAATGTGCTAGGTCCTTAACTTCTATGTAGGTACTGGACTTGACAAGCAATTAAAGCAAACAATTTCCACTCATCAAGGCTGCCAAATTAGTCATCCGCCATCTGCCCCATCATCTGGCCCTCCTTGAAGTCTTGCTGTGAATCTGGATGCACTCACTCAGATTAAGAGGGACCATGCAAACCTCCAAACTGGTGAAATGCCACTGGGAGCTGAGTGTGTAAACATTAGCAACCACCTTTCTTCTCTAGATTATCATGCCTTCAGCCATCCCCTTGTGCATGATAAAAACCAGCCTGCTGGTGATGCCTTACCACTGTGAGACCCTGGCCACACCCTGCAACCGAGGTGGCAGGCAGTTTGTGGGATATTTACCCCCTGTTAGAAGTATTGAAAGGAAGAAATTAGCCTAGATGTTCTTAATGTGATGCTGGCTCTCACATCTCAAGGCTGCTTTCTTAAACAATGATAAACATGGGACTGAAGAAAAGGACCAGGCCTTTCTACTGCCTCGGTTTGAGGAGGAAGCATTCTTTTTCTTTTCTTTTTTTAAATATATTTTTATTGATTTTTTACAGAGAGGGAGAGGTATAGAGAGTTAGAAACATCGATGAGAGAGAGACATCAATCAGCTGCCTCCTGCATGCCCTCTACTGGGGATGTGCCCACAACCCAGGTACATGCCCTTGACCGGAATTGAACCTGGGACCCTTCAGTCTGCAGACCCATACTCTATCCACTGACCCAAACTGGTTTCGGTGAAGCATTCTTTTATACTCTTCCTATCAGCAAATGTTAATTTGGCTGATAGCAGGCAATACAATGAGTGTGTTCTAAGGCGATTGGTGCCTGGCGCAGACGCAGTAAGATGCCAGTGTTCTGGGTGAGATAAGCGTCATGTGAGGAGGGGCACATGGTTTGGCCATCTCAATGTGAGCTGCATGTTTTCCCATATGTACCCTGGTTCTTAGCCCTTTTGCAGTGATTAATCTATGAAACTGTAAGCAGAGGCCTTTGGTCCACTGTCCAGGACCAGTCATCCAAACTGGCTCATTCAGGTAAAGTTGTGTCTCAATTACTAAAAAAAGACCTTAAATTAAAAATAAATAAATAAACAAAAAAACACACACACACAAAACACAACAACGAGTGCTATGGCTAGACTTGGGCTACAAGGAAGGTATACAGGAGGCAACTGGTTGACTGAAGATCCTTTACTGTATCTTCAGTTAAAGTGCACGTACATCCTAATCTAAGACCACCCTCTAACAAGATTTTTGGAAGTTTTTCATTTGGAATTCTTTGTCTCATAATCTTCTTGGATAACAACAACAAAAAACACTCATCTAATAGTGATATAGATTACATAATAAAATATGTCAGGTTGTAATTTATTTCAAATGTTTTTTTTTCATAATGCAGAGTCTGTTATTCTGGAGATCAGATTCTATGAGCTCCAGTAGTTTGGCCCCTTTAAAAAAATTTTAGATGAGCTAGAGCTGTGGGTATTTATTTTCACAATATTATCATCTATATATTGCAATTAGGTGTTTGATAGGAAACAGAAACCTCTAGGTTAATCTCTGTCACTCATTCATTCTTTCTGTCATGCATTTATTCAACTGAAGTTAATTGGGTAACCACCATATGTGTGGCTTCAGGCTAGGTGTGAAAGAAACAATAAATAAGATCCATGTCTCAAATTTATACCATTTTCTGATAAAAAATCTTATAAATAATAATAGTATACACATTTAGTTAAGCTGCTAGTAAAGATAACGTTTCCTGACTGATTCACTGTCAATAAACAAGATTCACAATGTCCAAATTCATTTTATCTGCAATAAAATATGCATCAGAAGAGATATAAATCGTTTTGTGTAATACAAGGTGGACATCACTTGTGAGAAGCAATTTTCCAGGAGGCTTTTCTCTATAACAGTAGTAAATGATGTTGCAAATATATCCAGCATCGTCTATGTCTGAAGAAATATCACACCTTACAAATGCTTTGTTCAGTTAACCAGGTTCGTTCTTATCTCTGACTGGGTTCTCATTCACTTGTCAAAGAAGGCAAAAGGAAATTTATCTGACACAGACAGACTTATTTTTCATAACCATATATTCCATTGTATACTTTTAAAAATATATTTCTTTATTAAGGAAGGAAGAGGTAGAGAGAGACAGAAACATCAATGATTAGAGAAGATCATTGATTGGCTGCCTCCTGCATGCCTCCCTACTAGGGCCTGAACCCAAAACCTAGGCATGTGCTCTTGGCTAGATTGAACCTAGGATCCTTCAGTCTGCAGGCTGATGCTCTATCCACTGAGCCAAACTGTCTAGGGCTCCATTGTATACTTAACTGTATGACACATGTGAGTTTTTTTTTATTTTTATTGATTTTTCACAGAGAAGAAGGGAGAGAATAGAGAGTTAGAAACATCGATGAGAGAGAAACATCGAGCAGTTGCCTCTTGCACAGCCCCTACTGGGGATGTGCCTGCCACCAAGGTACATGCCCTCGATCAGATTCAAACCCAGGACCCTTGAGTCTGCAGACTGACGCTCTATCCACTGAGCCAAGCTGGTCAGGGCAACACGTGAGATTTTCTTCTTGGATTTATTTCATTTTATTTAATTCACATATAAGATATTATAGTTTTGAGCTATTGCCAAGACATTCCACTGCTAATCTGGCCAACAACATCCTTTCTCATTCCACAATCTTAAGGATTAGTTAATGGGGCATCTGATAATACTTAGACGTCACTTAATTTGGACTCATCTCGTTCTCGGTTTCTATGCCATATTGAATAAAGAAAAGAGGTGCACAGGTAGCCAGTTACTCAGATAAAAATCTAGTCAGCCTACTCCTCTCTTTTCTTACACCATTAAATCTAAATCACACACAATTCCCAGAAGCTCTATCTTCAGGGGACCTGCCGGGATTCTGTCAGACACATCTGACTAATACATCTGTCCTTCAAGTCACCACAGCTTCTATATGATATTGCAATATGCTTCCATCTGATGTTCCTGCCTGTCTTCTTGTCTCCTTAGTCTATTGTATATCAAATATATATTTCATATGTTTTAACTCTTAAACAAAAATCACTTATTTCCTTTGTCCAGATATGCCCCAATGGTTTCTCATGTTAATCAGAATGTAAAAGTCTTTAGGTTGATCTGTAAGAACTTCATACAATCTGAAGCCCTGGTCCTTTCCTAATGTCATTTCCCATGATGTCTGACCACAGGGCGATCTTGCTTATTGCTGAAAATTTCCATAAGTTTCCAAAATATTTACAGTGGTACCTCAGGATAAGAGTGCCCTAACATACGAGATTTTTGAGATACGAGCCATCGAGCGAGTGATTTTTGCTTTGAAATATGAGCAGCATTTGAGATAGGAGTAATTGCGTGGATCGGCTGGCTGCACATGACCCACCAGTTTACCGTGACTCGAGCGTCTCATAGTTGCCCATGCCTCAAGGTTACAGAATGAATTAAACTCGTATCTCGAGGTACCACTGTATTATCAGTATATGAATTAGTCTCCTGGAGAAGTAAACAGACTGGCATTGGTCTCTGTATGGTACTGAATAACGCTTTTATAAAACATTACACTTTATACTTATCACCACTGGCCATGTTATATCTTTATTTAGAATATAAGCCCTACAAGGTTAGGAAATCTATTTTGTTTATTCATATCTATAAGAATAAAAGCATAATATGCTAATTAGACCAGACATCCCTCCAGATGAAGCCGGGACTGTGAGGGAAGCCCAGGTCTCAGGTGTCCCCCAGAAGCCACAGGCAAGCCAGCCCAGGTCCTGGGTGCCAAAGAGAAGCCGGGGCCAGCAGCTGGGGGAAAGAAGGCCAACCCTTGTCATGAATTTTCTGCATCAGGCCTCTAGCCCTATCCAATAAAACGACAATATGCAAATGAACCATCACTCCATCACAAAGATGGTGGCGCCCAATCCTCTCCGCCTCACCAGAGTCCCCAGTCTTGAAGGGTTTGGGGGTAGATACTGAGACTGGGCAGTGTGAATGGCCTGGTGAAATGCTTGCCTCATCGCCCAGGCAACAAGGCAAGCGTTCCACGCATGGCTGAGGATGGGCCTCTGGCCAAACCAGGGTGGGGAGGGTCCTACGGGTGGTGGACAGCCGCTGGGCAGCGGGCACAGAGCAGGCAGGCCCCACAGGGGGCTATTGGCACATGGACTCGTACACAGGGCTACTGGTATATATGTAATTTCTAACTACTTGTCCCATAACAGGCATCTGATAGTCAATGATTGCATAAATGGATGGATAAACGGACGGATGGCTACTGAAGTGTTAGAATTGCTAGCTCACATGTAAACTAAATGTTATTTATCAGAATGTTATACATTAAACAATCTCTAAAGATCATCAGGTCCAGCTTATACATATAGATGAGACAGCAGAGAAAAGATATGTTAAAGTGCTCCACAAAGGTTAAATAGCCAGTCAGGGGCAGAAAGCAAATAAAGCCTTCATTCTGGGTTAAGTGAACACGCAGAGTGCCTCGTGTTACACTGAGGGCTTCATGAAAACTGTCCTGTTGTATGAAAAGGGTTCTCAAGCACACTATTGTGCAGCTGGTAGAAAAACAATGCCATGAAATTTGGCAAGGGTGCTTCAGAACATTTGTCCAAATAGCCCTAGTCCATTATATAACTAGAAAATGGGTCCTTAGCAACATCTTTGTAGATCAATTCCTGGTTAAATAAAGTTAAATGTAGCTTTTAAAAAGGAAACTTTGTTTTTATAAACATTCTGTTTCAAAAAAGCAGGCATTACATGCATACAGAAACTAATACTACATTATTAACATAATGTTGTAAAAATTCCAATTGAATTATGTACTTCAATTATATTTTTAATATAGTACTGAAATTTAAAGAACATTGTGAAGATTATTTTGTAAACAAGGAATCTTTCTGTAACGCAAATAAGCCCCTCTTCATTTGACTGTTTAGTAAATTCCAATTTCACAGATCATGTTTACTCAAATATATGCACACCTGCAGTTGCACTTAACAATTATATGACAGTTTAATGTCAGTGGATTTCATTATCAAATTTTTCTTTTGATTATTATTATAGTTATAGAATTTATAAAGTGTTATGCAATTTATATGGCAGTTTTATTAATATTAACTTTTTTGATCCTAAATATATTTAAGAGATGATTTTGTAAGAGCCAAAATTATTAAATTAAGTGCCAGGAATTTAAACTTTGGGTTTCCTGGAAAATATTAACTTCAGGGAAAGATGTTCTGAACTTTTTTAAATCTAGAAATGATAAATATTTCCACCAATATCTTTACCTTGATATTATAGATAAATTACCAAGAAGAAATAGCACAAGTGGCATTAAGTAAAAATCAGTTGATTAAAGTTTTCTGTACTCATGGAAATAGTGAGAGGGGACAGCAAGATCAACTGATTGAATTACAAGCCTGTTTTCCTCTTCTTTGCACATTGTTCACACAGAAGTTAATTAGAAACAGGAAAATTAACCAGAAGTCAATCAAGGATGGAAAACAGCTTTGAGCACCATTGCATCAGGTCATCAGGGGCTTCTGCTGGATATGGACCATTTTTTTTTCTAAAATAATAACTTTACTTCAGCATGAATTCCCAAATACATGTTTTAATACACATGTGGTCGTCTTCTTTGGAGATTATGGTAAATATTACTAACTTTTCATTACCTGTGGAATCAAATCCTATACATCCTTTGTTATTCATGATTTTCCATGAATTGAGAGCCTGCTACAATGTCCATTTAACCTAATCCAAAGTTATTTTTCCAAACAACTCTTCAAAGTAATCAAAAGATGCATTAATTGTCATTCATCATTCAACTCAGACACAACTGTTCTTTTACTTTTTAATTTGCTCCTTTCACCTCACCGTGAATACTCCCAAAGTCTTTAATAAAATTCATGTTCATCACTATCTCCAACACCGGCCTAAATAATTTTTATGTCTTTTAAAGAAAATTAAAAGCACTTAAGTATACAAAGTTTCAATTGTAGAAGATAAATAAATCCCAGATACCAGGACCTCCACTTGGGTTGTCAAGGAGCATGGCCGGCCTGCAAACCACCACAGGCCCCTTGCCCTGACCACCTCATGCCCCAAGGGAATACCCATCCTGATCCTGGACACCTTTCAGCACTATTAACTCAATTTACATTTCCCTAAAATTTATATACCAAATTTATTTTATTTTTATATTTTCTATGTTCTATTATTACTAGTTAGGGAGATCAGATACAGTACAATGATTTGTAGGTTTTAACCTAAACTAATTTGCTGCAACTCAAACAGAGCAAATAATAATACCAAAATTAACAGGTACAAGAATACAAAGTAAGACACTGGACTTAATATTGGTTAAATCTAGTATAGATATTTTAATTCTTATCTTAGAGTTTATCTTATTTAACAGTTGATGTCTCACATTTATGTACCACTTTTGTGGAATTAATAAAAAAGTCTCTTAATTGAATGTTTACCTCAGCAACCTTCTATAAATTTAAGAATACTTGTGTGTTTTTGTTTTTGTTTCTTGTAAGCATATGTTAACATTTTCTGAGTTATTTTAAAAAGTACGAGTGCATACATGAATACAGGTTTATTGTCTATGTATATCATTATTTAAAAACTGCGGTAGTAACAGCAGAAAAAAATTAGCAGGTTTCTCAAGCTGTAAGCCTCTGATTCATAAAGTTTGAATGGTATTTTCATTTCCAAGAGATAGATATACTATTGATGCCAAATTACTATTCATTCATCTGCTATTAGAGAGCCTCCTTATACCTCATGAATATACCATCATATTCCTTAGCAAACAGTATTTAGGACCAATTATATTATATTTCAGGATTGTTTAGTATAAAATTAACTTTCTTTGAATATCAAAAGTGTTTCATATACCATTCTAAAATTGCTTCACCTCTATAGGGACTAAAGATAAGAGAGGAAGACCATCCTATCTAATAAAAGTGTAATATGCAAATTGACTATACCACCCTTATACGCATAAGCCACACCCACCAGCCATACCCACCAGCCAATCAGAGAAAGTATGCAAATTAATCCAACCAAGATGGCTATGGCCACAGAGAGAGCAGGAGGGAGGGTTGGATTGCCGCTGGTGGTGGAGGAAGCCACATTTTTGGCAAAGCCTGGCAGAAGCCTCTGCTTAAGGCAACAAAGTTTTAATGGCTGCCACCACTGAGCCAGGTTTGGATCGCCCCTACTGATGGAGGAAGCCATCTTTCCACACACCCTGGCCAGCATTAAGCCAAAGTTTCAAATGTAGAAGATAAATAAATCCCAGATACCAGGACCTCCACTTGGGTCATCAAGGGGCAAGGCCAGCCTGCAAACCACCACAGGCCCTTTGCCCTGGCCACTCCATGCCCCAAGGGAACACCCATCCTGATCCTGGACACCTTTCAGCACAAACCAACTGGTCCTCACCCATGCACCAGGCCTCTATCCTATCTAATAAAAGAGTAATATGCAGAATGACCATCACTCCAACACACAAGATGACTACCCCCATGTAGTTAAAAGATCTGGCCCCCATGTGGACACAAGAAGGACACCACAAAATGGCCAGCAGAGGAAGGCAGTTGGCAGAGACAAGGCCTGCAAGAGGGGGCAGTTGGGGTGATCAAGCCTGCAGGGGAGGGCAGTTAGGAGTAACCAGGACAGCAGGGGTGGGGAGTTGGGGGTGACCAGACCTGCAGGGAAGGGCAGTTGGGGGGGACCCATGCCTGCAAGGGAGAGCAGTTATGGGTGACCAGGCCTGTAGTGGAGGGCAGCTAGGGGTGATCAGGCCCACAGGGGAGGGCAGTTAGGGGAAAACAGGCTGGCAGGGGAGTACTTTGGCATCAATCAGGCTAGAAGGGACTGGTTAGGGGTGTTCAGGCTGGCAGGCAGAAGCAGTTAGGGACAATCAGGAAGGCAGGCAGGTGAGCAGTTGGGAGTCAGCAGTCCAGGATTGGGCCTAAAGGGGCAGTTGGACATCCCTCAAAGGGTCTCAGATTGGAGAGGGTGCAGGCTGGACGAATTTCGTGAACCAGGCCTCTAGTCTATAGTAATAAAAGTGTAATATGTAATTAGAC
Source organism: Lasiurus borealis (assembly GCA_004026805.1). Classification (NCBI taxonomy): domain Eukaryota; kingdom Metazoa; phylum Chordata; class Mammalia; order Chiroptera; family Vespertilionidae; genus Lasiurus; species Lasiurus borealis. The sequence goes on from PVJN01004477.1 coordinate 82,066, forward strand.
TAAACAACCAAACAGCAGAAAGACAATCAGGATGACCTTACGGACTACCAAGTCATGCCACCACTGGCGCCAGGTCAGCCAAGGCAGGTGCAATTGGATTGGTCAGGGCACAGGCCATCATCCCATGATCGCCTACAGAGGGAGGCCCAGGCTACCTGGCCAGTGGCGCTCTGGCGAGTAGCCTGAGCCTCCCTCTGTGGGGGTGAGCCATCAAGGAGCCCGGGCCATGTGGACAGGGCCTACCTCTTTGGAGTGATCCATTCAGGAGCCCCAGCTGCATGGGCGGGGCCTACCTCTTTGGGGAAGTCAATCATGGTGTTCCCAGACTATGAGAGGGCACAGGCCGGGCTGGGGGACAACACCCTCCCCCAGAGTGCACAAATTTCATGCACCAGGCCTCTGGTTGCTTATAAATACCTCTGAGGGCTTTGGTATACATTGCTATTCTGTGACAAAACAAAACAAAACACTAACTTTAGAGATGCCCAGTCCACTCATTCAATAACCTGCTACCTATTGCAGCCAACTCAACAGGAAAGTTACAATCTTGGCTCTGCCCACGAAGCCTTGAACCCTGCAGCCAGCACGCAATAGCCCAATTTCCTGGACTCTGTCTCTGGAACCTTCTAATGCCTATGTTCTGACATCTTTACTTTGCAGACCTGTTTTAGAACTCTCAGCCTCCTCTTCCCTTGCATCCTTCAAAACTGCCCCCGCTCCCCATATTAATCCAGTTCCCCTTCTCAGCACTGCTCTGGAAACCTCTGCCTGAGCTAGCCCTACCCTAACTCAGGCCCAATGAGCCTGCTCCTCATCTAAACCCCTGGGGACCCCAAAAGGAGAGCCCGCATATGCTTTCCAGAGTGTCTCCACTGGGGTGGTGGACGGTGGGGAGGTTATTGCTTCCTTTCTGACAGAAAACTGGAGTTTCCTTTAGCTTCACCTTATCTTGGCATATAGCTAGCGTGGCTTGACTTAGCTCTGGCCAATACCTCCAGCTTTGGACCTAAGAATTCAGCCGAAGCAAGTAATTCCTCATTCTAGTGCCAGCTCTATTTTTAGACTGAGCTTCCTAATAGCAAAGTACACACCTTGCCTATTATCCTCAATAGTCACTGACTGGGAACCGCTTTGCTAGTTTTTATTCCCTTTTCTGCCTTCTGTTGAAATCACCCTGTTTTCAACCTCAAAATTAAACATATCTATACATAAGCAAATGCCAAAAATGGTTGACAACAGAAATCTAGAAGCATATGGTGCTAAGTTCATAGGAAAAAACACAACCCTAAGCTAAGTAATATCTTTCACTTGAAAACATGTACTATTGCCTCTCTCGCTTCTTTGAAAAGTCAACCCACTCACGGGCCAAGTGCCGCCCGGGGACTTGCACTTGCAGAACGCACTGCGCTGGCTCAGAAGCGTGGAATTCCATAGCAACAGCAGCAGCCCTTCAACTTCTCCAGAAACTCCTCCGTTATTTATCTCCGAACAGCTAGGGGGCTTTTTGCAGAGAGGCCCCTGACTACCGCAAGCATTCACTCTAGCTAATGCTTCTTAATTAACATTGCACAAACACCGGCTCTGTGTGCGCCCAGGAGCCTTTGTGCGCCCGGGGTTTGCTTTCTCAATAGACGTGGACATGTGAGTGCCAGAGCGGTGGGCTGGCCTTCCCTTCCCCACCCCGGTGCTCCCTCAGCACCCGAGGGCTGCCCTTCAAAAGGACATTGTTTGAAAGAGGATAAAAACTAGGAAAAGGAAAGGAATATCTGGGTTTGTTTTTTTTTTAACAGAAACACACACACACACACACACACACACACACACACACACAACCTTTGCTTGTTATTCTGTGCACACTTTTAAAGAGCTGTCATAGTTTTGTAATACTTGGATTTTTCCATAATACAGTGTGTGGACCTCAACTAGAGTCCCTGAAACGTTAGATAAGATGATCTCTAAGGTCACTTCCGGTTCTAAAATTCTATCTGGGGAGATGCTAGGTGGCATTGGCTAATGGGACATCAACTGAGGATGCTTATTCCAAAGCAGCCGGGATAAAACTCAAATAACGCAGCTGAGATACCATGAAGCACCCACAAATGCTAACTGCTCTCATGCCCACGTCTAAAAAATCTCCGTGTAAACATATGAAAAAGCAAGACAAGAAACATCTACTCAAGCAGAATTGAGTAAATCAGGGGTGTATAGATTGAAAACCTCCTTCAGGGTATGACTTCCCAGGAAGAAAATTATATCTACTATAATAAAATCCTGTTCATCTGCGAAACTTGGGAAAGATTTGTTTTGCTATCATTTTCTGATTGAAGCTTGCTGGTAACCTTTGATTGAGCAAATGGTTTCCTAAAGCACGGTGACATTGTGTTTCTCCACATTTGCTATCGTGTGAAGGCACGTGCCTTAATCTTCTCAGACCAAGTGCCTCTCCTGTGATCTGGCTTTCTTTTTCCTTCTGAGATGTGACCAATCATTGCTGTCATGTCATACAACTAAGTTGTGGTATTCACACTGTTTGTTTTATTACCTTTCTGCAGAATTTTGAATTTGTATTCATTATTCCTGAATAATACCTATTACCAAACTTAGCTGGTTCTACTCTATTACCACACTCATCACCAGGGGGCAGCACAATTCCCACAGAACATTCTTTGGACTCAGAGAACAGTTACCATGGAAAAACTGGTACAAAACACCGGAGCAGTTGTAGGCATACACGGAATTATCCCATTTTCCTCCTGCAGACTAAAAACTAGTGGGATTCAGGATATCATAACTACACAGAGCAATATGCATGTTAACAGGCCCCTCCAGCGACACCTAGCACAATTCAGAAGGGGAGGAAGTGTTCAGTGTGTGTGTGGGGGGTGAGGTAGGGGGTAGGAGGAAAGGCGGGAAGAGGTGGGAGGTTGTGCATTCTCTCTGTGAAGTACAAGAAGAATGAAATTATTATCATTTTCAGGATTTCATTTCAGTTTGAAAATAAATGTGACAGCAAAGCATATCAAATGGCCTAATATTTCCCTGATACCAAGGGAAAGAAACATGAGAAATACAAGTGCACCAGTGCTTTACAAAGTACTGGGATGAAGGAGGGGTGGAGAGGCAAAGAAAAAGGAAGACCCCCAAGATTTAAAAAAATTGTCTGATATCCTTCAAGAATTTATAGACCAAACATACCACAATTTGGTCCAGTTAATAAACCATTATATTTAATCTTTAATTTTGATTTGCTAAATTTATCTGACTGATATATAGAAAGGGTGGTTTACCATTAGTCTGTTTTTCAAGCCTTACATATTTTCAAAACCTAGTTGCTGCCTGAAGTATCATCTTTAAAAGTTTACATACATTCACACACAACTTTTATTTATGCTAATTTTTTAAAAATTTCTAATTTAAGAGAGGAAGCAAGAGAGATAGAGAAATAGAAACATCAATGAGAAACATTGATTGGCTTCCTTCTGCATGCCTCCTACTGGGGATCAAGCCCACTACCCCGGCATGTGACCTGATGGGGAATCAAACCAGTGAACTAACTCATGGTTCATAGGGATGATGCTCAACCACTGATCCACACTGGCCAAGACCACGCACAACTTTTAAACCAGGTTCATTTCTTGAATTCTTTTTACTTTTTTCTAAGTTAATTATTGTTTTATGGATTCGTAAAATGAAATAATACAAAGCTAAAAGGCATTGTAAGTTTCATATGAAAATGAATAACTTAAAAAAATCCAATCACATCTGAAGGCAACAAAGACTACAATATCACCAAAGGAGAAAAAGTATATTCTGCTCACCTACACAGCAAGATGGAAACAACAGAACAATAGTATATGCAGTTGAAAATGTTTCACATGTTCAACTTACTCATTGACAAGAGACATCAAAATGTTCTTATATTTTAAAAAAATACATAAACATACACACACCCTATGCCCCTGCTTTTCCGTAAACAATAAAATGGCTTTCTTCTTTCACCCTCAAGTAGAATTCATTCACTCTGTTCTATTCAGAAGCCTTTTTTTTTCCATGCTAAAGAAATGCTGGCGAGCAGAAAGCACTAAATAATATTCTAACAGAAGGCATGCAGCAAGAATTTGTTCATGTCTGAAGTACCTCCGATCACTCAGAATCAGAGCTGGAGATGCAACTTGCAAAACGGGAGTATGACTTTCCTCCGGCTGTCATCATAAAGTCCCCCCAATATTAGTGGCTTAGAAGAATAAAGGGGTCTTTCAGTTCCAGGAGCTGGAATTTTTAAATCAAGGCGCTGGGAGGGCCACACCCCCTTCAAATGCTTCAAGCTGAATCCTTCCCTGACTCTTCAGCTCTGGTAACCCCTGTCACCTTGGCTGGGGCCACACAAGTCTACCTTCTGCCCCCGGTTCCACAAGCTCTTCTCCCTGCATCACCCCATCTTCACAGGACTGCCTTCTTATAAGGACACCAGTCAGCTTGGGTCAGGGTCTACTCACTTCAGGATGAACTCATGTTACATTTGCAATAACCAAGTTCCAAAGAAGGTCTCTCTGAGCCTTTGGGACTCAGGACCTGCACTATTTTTCTAGGGGACACAAGACAGGCCACCACTAGTGACAGAAACTTTCTCCTCTTCCGGACTTTCTCGTTTCCCTCAACCCGCCTGTGCCTACCTTCCTTCCTCGAAGTTGATAGCATTTTCAGACTCCGCTGTGGAACACAGACTCCCCTCAGACCTCTCACTCTCACCCCCTGAGATGCGCCATGATGTTGCTAGACCCGCTAGACTCATTCTGCCGGTGCTCAGTTTGGCTGTGCTACTCATACAAATTAGCATCATTTGCAAGAACTGCTTACATTTATGCCTAATTATCATGCAGTAGAATAACAATTATGCATATCGTTAAATTCATGTGAGATAACCTTCAATGCAAGTTTTATTTGATTATAGCACTAAGCTCTGTTCACGCATGCCTGAACTTCATAGTGGGCTGCTCAGGAGGAATGACGGTCTCTGCCACTTAAAAATAATGACAGTGATATCGGCCATAACCCTTGCCTCCGACAGAAATATTGCTTCCAGAGCGTGGCACCCACCTTGGGAAAGGTTACTGCCATCAGTTGTGTATTAAATAAAATCAATATTTTACCCATTAAGCGTGAATGAAAATGTTATATTTTATTCAGCATTCTTAAGCTTTCTAATTTGCATGTGTGTGTTTTTTTCTGACTGGAAAGATACATAGTTGCACAGTATTAAAGCATATGATATTGTGGTTGAACAAATATATTCTAATCTCATTAAACTTTCTAGCTGTCGAATTTCTTTTTAAATGCTGCCATATAACAATGCCTAAGTGCTCTATGTTCTGTTTTCACCAATTTTTGAAGTGCATTTTTTTAATGTTTATATCATAGGATGTAGCAATGTGATATAAAAGCAGTGATGTCACTGTATTCAACATCTAGTAAGTATCTTGGCATTCATTTCATATACACCAACTCAATTTAATTCCCACAGGAATATAATCAGGTGGGCATTTAAAATTACACTTATTTCTTTAAATTATAAAAATAATAATAATTTTAGAAGACTTAGGAATATAAAGCGGTAAAAAAAAAGGATGACCCATAATCACAACATCCCAAATAGCTACTTTCACCATTTCTGAATATTAGTGCTACTAAATTTGAAAGTCCCTCATTCCACTCATCTGCCAAGCAATCTTGATCATTTTATTACAATTTATCTGAATGAGGATCCTAAATTACAAACAAAATATGGAACGTGACTTTAAAATATATCACAAACACTTATTCATAAAAATAAGCAATTAATAGGCCATATGGCTGTATTTGGTTTTTGAAAATTTAAAATTTAGGTCTATTTGGAATTCTCAATTTTTTCAAAACATAGTCAAGAGGTCTGGCTCTAGATCAGTTTTCTTGTGGTCACTTCTGTTACATTATCTACTATTTTTTTTTTACCTTGAGCTAATTTCTTAATTTTTCCCCTGGCTCAGTTTCCTCTTTTAAAGGGAGTTAAGAATATCTTCTAGAGTTATTGTAATGATGAGATAAAACAATCTGCCTAAAATATTCAGCATACGGAGTGCCTAGTGCATCCAAGGGCTCAAATAAATGACCTTGTCAACAATCACGTTTACAGGATGTATTTCTTTCTATTATACCCATTTGTTGACTCTCATGGTTTTCTTCTTTCTCCCTGGACTCCCTTCTTTGTAACTGACTCTCCCTTTGCCTTTCAACATAAATGTTTTTCTGTAGAGCCTAGGCCTCTTTTACATCCTCTCCCTTCGCTCCCTGGACAGTCTCATTCCTCGCATCTCTCTGCTGATGGTGTCTGTACAGTGGTACCTTGAGATACGAGTTTAATTCGTTCTGTAACCTTGAGGCGTGGGAAACTATGAGACGCTCGAGTCACGGTAAACTGGTGGGTTGTGTGCAGCCAGCCGATCCGCGTGATTACTCCTATCTCAACTGTTGCTCGTATTTCAAAGCAAAAATCGCTCGCTCGAGGGCTCGTATCTCAAAAATCTCGTATGTTAGGGCACTCGTATCTCGAGGTACCACTGTATTTCTGTCTCCAGGCCACATCACTCATTCTGAACTTCAGCCTGTATGTCTAGTTGCCTATTGCACATTTCCACTCCAAAGTCTAAAAGCGACTTGAAACGAACAGGTCCAAACTCATCCTTGGGTCAAAATGAGCCCCTCCGCCTTTGTGCTTTCTCATTCAGTGAATGACCACCAGGCGCACTCAGCTAGTCCTGGCTGAATGCTTATTATCTACTCAGCACTTTCCTTCGCCCCACCGCAAAGGCATCACCGGGTCACTGTGATTTTACAACTAAAATAGCTAATTACATTTATGTCTCTGCAACCCGACTGTCCCTTCCTATTCTAGCTTTGTCCAGATTCCTTTAGCACTGATCTGAACAGGATTCATCCAAACTTTGCATACATCCATGAGAATGTTTTAAAACATGAATTAAAATACAATGAAATCTGGTAATGTAGCAGACCCTACTTAAAATATCTCAATCGTTTGCTTGAGCTTCTATGATGAAAGACTTCAAAGTCATGCATCATGTGATCTCTCATTTACCTGTTCACCCACCCCAACTCCATGCTTGCACAATCAGCACTCTTCACACAACCATCTTGGACTTCTCTCAATTTCAGGTGTTTACACACTTTCTTACTGCAGGGAACACTATTATTTCTACTCTTTCTTTTTAAAATGCTGCCATATAACAATAACTAAATGCTCTGTGTTCTGTTTTCACACATTTTTGAAGTTACATTTTTTTTTAATTTTTAAATCATAGGATGTAGCAATGTGATATAAAGGCAGTGATATCACTGTATTCAACATCTAGTAAGTATCTTGGCATTCATTTCATATACACCAACTTCTCAATCAATCTTCAGATCTCAGCTGATGGACAAAGTATTTTTAAAAGGCAACATCTATTGCCATAGTTTCTGGGTTCCAGTGAGCACACTAACAGTCACAGTAATGACTAGTTGCACAGGAAATGTTTTTAAGTATTATTATATATTTAAACTCAATGGAAGAATGACTGATCTACACTATCCAAACTGCACATGAAATAAATATATCTATTTATATACAATAAAATTCAGATTTACCTGGCAAGTTAGAGTTTATAGAAGGAAGTAATATCAGGTGTAAAAATGCACACATGTTAATTTCAAGAAGGAGACAGATCATACCATGTTTCAGCACATTCTACCGCTTTGTAAAAATGATGAACATTCTTAGTCTCCACCACCATGAGAACTACAGAAAACAGCCATTTCTACAGCAGATCTGTGTATCAGGGGGAACTTCTAAGGCTTGAGTTTGCAGCTAACATCGAGTAGGTTCTTAATTTTTATTCCCCCAAAACTAAGAAGACTTTTACAGTATTTTTCCACCCCTATTACATCATAACATATGCTATATCCAGCAGCTTCATTTCCTGCCAGGACTAAGAAATATATAGATCATTAGCAAATTTATTTTTGTTTAATTACACTTGAACATCTATTCTCAAGAAGTGAAC